>JBBPJJ010000057.1:12297-52204 GCA_038088635.1 Veloboletus limbatus
TCATTGACATGACCGACGATTTTAACGAGTGTCTGTTTTATTGTGATATCGGTTCAGGTTTTGTTGCTGCCGTGACCATGCCTGCTGCCTGTGATTATCAGCCACAGTCTCGGGAGGACCCTATGATCAAAGATTTCGTTCAAACGTCCGTGTTGGCAATCGTATCTGAGACAGCCCTCTTGGTCAAAGTGTTCCCCTTCTGTAAGTACCCAAGGGTAAACTTCAGGTGTCATTGACTACGCTCAATCTCATCCTCGGTAAGTTTCAAATGTGCCTGAATGGATTCCTGGATTAGTCGTGAAGCTAGAGTCCTACACGTTGAGCACCAAGATGATAAAGACGCTATACCAGTGGGTCCAAAAGCACATGGTACATACTTCCTCCGTCAGCAAAAGGACGGCAACGACCAGTCTCTACCGCGTGAGGCAAAAAAAAGAATATGTTGCACCCGATACGATGGTATTTGATCACATCCACCATACAGAAAATCGACGGCTTGCAGCGCGCTGAATACGAGAAGGTTTTGAAATTTGCTGCTGCGGTATCTTTTTTTTTTTTTTTTGGCGAGATTCCACTTGGCGGCAGAGTCTCACTTTAGTGTATAACAGGTGGTACGGAGACGGTCTGTAGAACATGTTTCCATGAGGGTGTTTCGCTGACGAGACTCATCTAGACAGATTAGTGATGAGTTTCACGCTTGCGCTGGTCAGGAATCCACGCGTGTAGACACGTGCTCAAGCAGAAATTGATACTGTGATCCGATTGGAGCTGATCGGCTTCCTCAGAAGCCTTTTAAGGATAGACTGCTCTTGCCCTTGTTGTTCTACGTGGATGCAACTGTGCGAGAAATAAAATATTCAGATTGAGATCAATACTTGCGCCTATAGGTACGCTTTGAACGGGAATCTGCGTTTTCAATATGTATCTTCAACCAACCCGAAGGTGTACCGGGCATCAGCGATGTTTACAATGGTTACTACATCCAGGCAGGTGGTATGTTTGAGCGTCGCGTAATCTGCTTCAAGGTAGTGAAACGTGTTCAAGCACGGCAACCAGCGTTGCAAATCTTTGGAATTAGCTACCGGCGTAATGAGAGGCTGATTGAGGCACAAGGACCCTTAAAGCAACCTCATGCAACGAAACTCGCTATCTCGTGAGTGCCTTTTGGATTCTGATAGGACGATGACTCTGTCCACTTCGTCTTTGGACTCGGAAGGCGCATATGTCCGGGTAACACTACTTCTTGTTTCCACAAGCGCCGTGGGCTGTTCACACAGAAGATATTTTATCCTAGCCAGGTCGATCGTTGCGACATTGCTTGCCACACTGGATTTCAATGCGCCCAGAGACGCATATGGCAATGACATCAAGTTCAGAGCGATGTTTTCGCGCAGTGCGTACATACAGTTCATTCACTCCATGTTACCGGTGTTTTGATCATGAAAAAAAAGGTCACTTCGGGTTTCTTCCCGCCGCTTCACACGTTTCTAGGGTTTCTCCAACATCAGAGGATTGGTTAGTGGTCCTGACTGGTTCTGACCGATGGCTACTACTGTCAACTACCAGCTGGCCGTTTCACTGCTGCAACGTTCTCATCCTACATGCTGGCAAGGTTCGCCGATCGGTTGACACCTTCAACTGAATTCTGTACGTATGTCTACCGATCGGCGGGTTTGATTTCTTGGCGTCATCAGTATTTAGATTGACACAAAGTGAGTTGCTGACCGTCGTATACATCAATGTTAGCGTTGTCCGTCGGACTCGGACATGAGCCCCGGGCTCTGATCAGGCAGAACGGGCCAATCAACCACACGCATACACTCATCCAAATGGTCATAAACCACCTCAATATTCATCATCGCTTCCAAAAATGAAGGCTGATTAGTCCGGAAAACTATCCTTAGTGGAAACGAGACGTAGCATTCACCCTTCGGGGCAAATGTTTATCATGCTCTACTACTGCAACGATGGTACAGACTCGTTAAACCCGCAGATCTACCGACTCCCCTCCCCACCTTCTCAGATTCGAAAGCTATCACTTGGGTAGAATCGACTGCAACCATCCAATGGATGCCCAAGATAAGGGTATCATTGGAAGAAAATTGTCTCCAATCGTCGCCATACATTTACACGAGGATATGACAGCGCACGAACAGTGGGATACTCTGGGGACTCGATACGCTCGACAGGATGTACTCTCCCAGTATGAGCTACGCAATCATCTTTCGCGAACTTGCTATGGGAAGTCTCAATTCCACCGGCTCCACGAAGAAGGTCACTTGCAGCAAATGTGGTCTTTTCCGGCCAAGGCGCTTGCAATCAGAAAGCATCTCGATTCAGTTTCGTATATCTCATGCCGCCACCGTTCCAGCCACTACATCGCAGGTGAACACCTCCCCCGGTCTCAGCAATCCAGGCGGGATCAAATGTACCAATGTTGCATGCCCACCTTTGCCTCGTGCGGATAATCCTTCCCCACCCTGGTGGAGGGGATGACAGACAAGGCTCCAGCATGAATATTGCCGTCAAAGTCGAAAAACAGCTGCTGTGGTGGAGGTCCTGAACGCTACGTCGCCAAACAAGAGTTACATCACGAACACGGTTTGTCACATTAGAGCATCTTGCCTGTTGTGTTCCCGACCGCGCTAGGATGAGAATTTCAGCATGCTCCAGGAAACGAGTCGCGCGCCACTTGAGCTCGCTCCGATCACGAAAGCTGGACTCCACCTTCTTGACTTGCCAAGAGTATGTCCGATTGGAACATTCGAGGATCTGACTCCAGACAGGTCCCCGGCGGGGTAGTGACTCGCACGCAGGGAGTGAGTGGACTCATAGTATCAGCAAATCTGAGAGAGACCTACTGACACTGGAGCTACCAATCGTGATATTGAAAATCACGTGTAGTGAATGCGGTTTGATGATGGAATCTTGAAGCCGGACGGCAGAATTTGACAGCACTACATATCAATATTGCGTGCAACAGCTCAGACATCCTGCCCCCTGGAGCCCAAGCGGGAATATGCTGCACACAGTTACATATGATGCTCTGAAATTTTCATTTTTTTTTTCAGTGATTTACAGATCGGAACGACCCACATCAATATCATGGTCTCAATAACATCCCGAGGTGATTCCCAAGGATACCCGGCGGCAAACCATTGTTCTGCTACATTCGGATTTCCCGCTGCTGGTATTGCTTTGTGACGTCCTTTAGCTCAGTTTGCAGAAAGTAACGAAGCAACCTCCATGCACAATGCATTGAAAGTAGATCCGATCCGCCGTCGCGAGGTGTATTGCGGCGTATGAGATGCCAACTCACCCGAATCCCGAACTCATGACACTGGCAGGGTCAATTATATAATGGTTCAGGGAAGCTCCTTCGATCAAATCGAGACTACCACTTGTTGTGGCAGTCAATCACGTTATGCCAGCGCATATGGTCTGGGCCTCGTCAGACTCGCGTTGCGGAACGCCTGATTCACCGCCGTCTCCGTGATTCCCTCTACCGGAGGGTGGCGACTGCACGTGTTTTCGCTAAGGCTGGATTGCACGTCGAACAATGTCAAGGTTAGAATGTAATTTCCTTTTGACAAAGGGCTGATTCGGAAAGGTTCAATGTGCTACACGGTGGAGGTGGAGGTCCAGCTTGTCGGAAAGTTGTTTGTGTTTTCATTGTCTCCGTGCACGTGACCGTCACGTAGGTCCACCCACACTAATTAGGCGCCGTTTATATATTGCAGGCATCGCGTGTTGCACTGGCATGGGTTGTATGTAAGCCTGCCTCGTGTTCCCCAACCCGAACCAAGCGAGCTCCGGACTCTTGCTCTGCGTCGTTCCAGCACTCCGTCGTGTCCTGGTAGAAAGGTCGGTCACCCTATCGTCGTGTCTATTCACGAGTGGATCCTGATGTTTGTTGATCGATGCAGCATCGGAACCGACAGGGCCGATATTTCTTGCTCAAGCTGAATCGCACGTAACGAGCTGCGCAGGACGTTTCCTCGTTCAATCACCCTGATAATCGCAACGTTCTGTGTGCGAAGCCAACTTCCCAGTCTCATCTGCACCCATCGATTGATCGCCAGTAACTCACGGTTCATTTTTATTGTGCAACAACGACTGAGAACGAGTCTTTCAAAATGTTGGCTGCACACTCCCTTTCGCTTTCCCTTCACTCGTCACCTACTCCGACCACAAGACCTCACTCACTTCTGAACTTCCGCCCAGCCCTCGCGGATTCGACTAACGTCAACTCACACTCGAGCGTGTGCAGTCCTGCTTACTTGAAAAGTTGTGTCTACCCGACCTCTTCCGCTCGGACAGATTGTGGTTGGAATGATTTCGAACCCTCTGCTGGATCCATCTCGGTCCAGTCCCGCTATCACAATTCGTCCTCCACGCCATCCCCGTTCCCGGTGACTTCCAAAGCCCCGCCTACTGTCTCCATCTCGCTTTCTGCAGCTTGCTCGCAGAGTATCCCGGGAGAACGACTTCGTGGCTCACCGGTGCAGCGTCTGGAGCCAGACCTCCCGGATGTGAGAAGCGTCGTTCCATTCCCAAGTACGCCATCAGATGGTGACATGGACGTGGATATGCTCGATGGGACTTGCTCGGATGGTCGTTTCGCATCTGCTCGCCAGGCCCCTCGAAAACGTCACTCTGCGCATTCTTCCGTTTCTTCTTCACCGAGTAGTCTGCGGAAAGACGCGAAACAAAAGCGCCCGAGGAAAAGCAAACGGCAAGTAGCGGAACTGTGGTGGTTGGGCGTCGTTCATCGGACCATCTTGCGTGGCATCGAGGCTCGCGGGTCCACTGGAATGTCAGATGCCTCCGATAAGTTGCTGTCTGGACCACGCGAACTGGATGCTATGGATCGTGTGCTTGTTGAAAAGATACAGAGGAGATTGGCTGAGAATGGTTGTGTTGAGGGGCGGGCACTGCCTAATCCTTTACCACGAATGTCATCGCCAACCGTATTCGTGCCATCTTTGAACCTTGTAGCGCCGAACAGGAAGACTCTGCCAACTGGATCAGCCTCACTTTCACTCGCATCAGAGCTGAACCCAAAAGGGAGTGGTGGTATCCTTAATGGAGTAGCCATATCCCCGTCAACACTCAAGGCACCGCCTTGCGCTTCACTGTCGATCAATTCCCATTCCGCTACCCTATCCTCTGCATCCACGTCTCACAGGCGTCAAGTTCGTTTCGAGACCTCACAACGAGCCCATCAACCCCAACCCCATCCGAGCATTCCGCGACGTTCACCCTCCCCACCACCGCGAACGGGGACAATCCCCACTAGCGCACAGACGCTCACGTTGACAATGCCACAGCTCGTAGCCTCCCTCACACTTGCGTATCACGAGCGGAATGGGTTGCGATTGCGAGGACGGTCTTACAAGGTGGCTGAGTGCTGGAAGAATCGTGATGCTGGTCGTTCCCCGCTCTCAGTGCCCTCCCAAGGGGTGCAGCGCAGCGATGATGATATGACCTATGACAAGGTGCACGAATCATTCATATCGCATGCGAGACAATCGAGTACCCCGGAGAGGAAGTCACCGCTGTCTTGCGTCGTGTACGCCGAGAGCTGAGCTCTCGCGTCCATACACGCGATTTGAAACTGGTGGCACTTACTACCAAGTGCCACGCTGTTGGGACGCCATAGTTACGCTGATACTCGCTACGGTATGTATGCACGCTGCTTATACGCTCACTTTAATCGCACTCCTTCACTTGTTGACTAGAGCTTCCCTTCCTATCACCACATAGTAGATTGATTCTACTGTTTATAATTCTTATTTCTGGTACATCACGTTCAACACGACTACGAGCTTATGATACTGTGTATCAGTTTAGTCTCCCCCTCTGATCAAACCTACTTGGATATTATACTAGACCGCCATCGCCGCTACCGGATCGGTGAGACGGTTAGCAGGTAGCTGACGAGTTGGCATTGCCAAGAGGTCGTAGGATGCATAAATTGATCAATCATATCTGACACATGGCTTGATTGATATGTGTCCAATACATGGCAACGATCGATCAATGTATTCATTTAGAAACTGAAGGCAAGTACCCAATATCTACGATCATTGGCGTTCGGAGCCCACATCATTGATACTTAAAGTTCTGGTGCCACTAGGGCATTGCTGAGTCCATTGCCCTCTCATCTCACCACTGTAAACTCACTTCTGATCTTTACCCATTATTACAACTTCTGTCACCACCAACTAGCAGTATTGCAAAGCCAGTCATCGATAATTTTAACAATGTCCGCTGAAGTCCCTGTCGCTGTCATTGGCATTAGCTGCAAATTCCCTGGAGGATCAGATAACAAAGAACTATACTATGAATTGTTAAGGAATAAGGTATTTTTCATTTCTAGACTCCACTCGTTCAACCTTGGTTGAAACACGACGAGGGCGATGGACTGGTTAGACCTCCACCTGAGAGGTGGATTCATGAAGAGTGGTATGGTACGTCGTTGAGTTCGCCAACTCTAACGGTTGGTGACCTGGCTGGTTTCGTTCCATATATAGGTGGAAAGGACGAACCTGGGAAATACCACACTAGCAAATTAGGCTTTATCAATGGCATTGACCAATTCGATCCCTTGGAGTTCGGTATTTCTGCCAAGGAAGCGGCAGGCTTTGATCCTGCGATTAGGCTCACATTGGAAGCTTCACAAGCGGTCCGTCGTCTGCGTTCTACTTTCTCGTTACAGCCACTGATCAAATATTTTAGGCCCTCCAGGATTCGGGCATAGACTACAGGGGTTCGAATACAGGTGTCTTCTTTGGAAACTTGTTAACTACCGTCAACGAACTTCACGACGAGCGTTATGAAATCAACAACTACAATGGTGTCGGCCGCTGTGTTTCTATCCGGGCCAACCGCATTTCTTTCACCTTTGACTTACGCGGACCTTCGTTGACAGTAGACACTGGTTTGTCTCTCCACTCCCTTTTTAACTGCACTCGTTACTATTTCTGTTCAAATAGCCTGTTCGGCATCAGCAACTGCAATGCATCTCGCGCTTTGCTCAATTAAACTTGGAGAGGTGGACCAGGCTCTGGTCGTAGGTGTGTAGCGTATAATTACATGACAAGTAAGATGTTGACATGGCATAGGTGCAAATACGATCATCAACCCTGAGCACACTGTTTCGTTCTCCAAGCTCGGTGTTTTGTCTCCTACTGGGTCATCTAAATCTTTCGACGCGTCCGCTGATGGGTATGCGCGTGCAGAGGGCGTAGCGGCCATTCTCATCAAGCGACTTGATCGCGCTCTCGCGGATGGGGATTCAATCTATTCCGTCATCAAAGGCAGCGCTATCAACGCCAACGGGAGGGGGAAAAGTTTGACCATGCCTGAAGGAGATGTTCAAGCTGAGACGATCAGGGAGGCCTATCGTATCGCTAGGAGAGATCCATCAGAAACGTTTTTTGTAGAACTACATGCTACTGGTGAGCTTTCCGGAAACGGCTGAGTGGGCTGTGTGGTACTGATTCCGATCATAGGAACAAAGGTTGGTGACCCGATCGAAGCAAACGCCGCAGGCAGGGTGTTCTCGAAGGGGCGTGATGCACAGAAGCCTCTCAGGTGTGTTTTAGTTGTGACGGATTCATATCGTGTCGTTAACAGTGGTTTTTCAGGGTCGGAAGCGTCAAAGCAAATATCGGACATACTGAAGGATGCAGTTTTCTGGCAAGTTTGGTGAAAGTATCTTTGATGTTGCATCACAAGGAAATCATTCCAAACATCCGGTTCACGAAGGCTAATCCTAAGATCGACTTCCCTGCATTGAAGATGCAGGTGCAGACTGAGGTTTGTGATGTACTTATGACTGTGTAAGTTTTATTGTCTGATGAAGTGATAACTCCAATAGCTTGAGAGTTTTACCGCAAACATGGCTGCTGCAGACGGTGCGTGGGTGGCGTCAATTTCGTCATATGGTGTCGGCGGATCGAATGCGCACGTCGTGTTGGAGAGCGTGGAGACCGTTACCGAGCTCTCGAAGAGCGTCCCTGCACCGGCTACTGAGAGAAAGCCATTGTATCTCTTTCCTATCGGTTCGCTTACGGAACCTACTCTTGGACGCTGGGGAGATGCTCTTGTCAGCGCCTACGACGGAGTGACCGACGACTGCGTACTCCGTTCCGTTTCTCGCGCTCTTGGACGGCAAACACGTGCTTACCCCAGTCGTTCATTCGCCATTGGATCATCACTTGACGCCTCTTTAAAGTTCTCGAATCCTGTCTGGCGAAACTCCAATGCGAGCCCAAAGCTTTGTTTGGTGTTCGCTGGCCAGGGACCGCAACACATTTTCATGGGTCGTCAACTCGCCGAGAGCTACCCTACTTTCCTCTCCGCTATCCGAGAGAACGATCGCATTTTAGTCGAGAAGTATGGACAAGGTTCGATGCTCGAGCGCACTGGCCTGTTCGTTCCTGGAGCCGAGTGCAAACTGCCTGTCAATGGGGTTTGGCCTGTTCAAGAGGTCGTGTTATCCTTGGTGTTTATTCAGGTCGCGTTGGTGGACCTCGTGAGGAGCCTGGGTATCAAGTACGATCTCGTGGTCGGTCATAGGTGGGGGAATTACTCGTCCTCCCCGGCATCGCTGACTATGGCACAGTATCGGCGAGATTGCTATGGGTTACGCCTCGGGTCACTATGATCGCGAGATGACAATTGGTATTGCTGTCGCCCGTGCAGCTGCCATGACCTGTGCAGAGGGCAACGGCTCCATGGTTGCCCTTGGTGTTGGTGTGCAGAAGGCCAAGATGATGATCCGTAAAGTCCTTTCACGAGCCGAAGCAACTTCTGGATTGTGGATCGCCGGTATCAACTCTCCTCAGGCTGTCACCGTCTCTGGTAACCATGAGCTTATCGACGCTATCATCGAACTTGCGAACGATCCCAACGCCAAAGTATTTGCCGCTAAGCTCCGTGTCGCTTGCGCTTTCCACACACCTCTCATGGAGCCACAAGAACAGTTATTCAGGGAACGGGTTATGGAGACGCCTCTAAGTCAGGGAACCAAGACACCGCTCGCACGCGTGATGTCTACCACGGATGGAAAGTGGCTTGACAGAGACCTCGACATCAACTACTGCTGGGATAACATTCGTCGTCCAGTCCTCTTTGGGACTGCCATCAACAAGATCATCTCTGACGAAGGTCCTAACGGTGTCCGATTTTTGGAGATCGCGCCACACCCGGTCTTAAAGGCTTACCTTGAACAGTGTGGAGGCGAACCTTTCACCTTGATTCGTCGTCCGAACCCCAAAGTCCATACCCAAAACACTGGTGAGCATTACCAGCTTTTGGAAGGCATCGGGAATCTACTCAGTACCGGCTTCAAAAACGTGAATTTTGACAAGTTGTGCGCTTCCCCTGACGGCGCTACTGACTTTGTAAGGGTGAAGCTTCCCGACTATGCGTACAACAAATCATATTGCTGGACGGAATCAGGGGTGCAGCAATCTCAGAGACTCAGAGAGCGGCCCCGCCCCATTGCCCCGGCCCACTTCCGTATCAGCGTTGATAGTCATCCGGATCTAACAGGTCATGTCATGTTTGATGCAGTACTCTTCCCTGCTTCCGGGTGCGTTAGATCAGCCTCTTGACTGCTTTCCCTCAACGTTTCTGCCATAGTTATATTGAAAGTATCCTGGAGAATGGCGCGATGATGGTTTACGATGTTGCAATACACAAACCACTCGTCCTCAATGGCCCTGGTTCGCTTCCAGGGCACGCCGGTTGTGTCGTGAATGGCGGTAAGTGGGAGTTCAGGGCGGCTGCTACCCCCGTTTTCGACAACGGTGCAATCATACTGGATTCCATTTACGCCAGTGGTTTCTTCTCTCGAGTCAACCCAGCTTATGACGAGAAGATTCCGCGTACCTTCGACTTCCGGGCCAAGCTTGCTCATTCCCAGAATTCGATCACCGGGGACGAGTTCTACAAATCCATTCCTTCAGCATATGGCTACCAAGATCACTTCAGAAATTACCTCAAGGTTGTACACGAGATCGAAGATGAGACCAGCTGGGGCAGTAAGGGATACCTAACATACCTCGAGGTCCCGGAGGGCACCCCAGATGTTTTTGGTAAAG
The DNA here is from genome assembly GCA_038088635.1 of Veloboletus limbatus. NCBI lineage: Eukaryota > Fungi > Basidiomycota > Agaricomycetes > Boletales > Boletaceae > Veloboletus > Veloboletus limbatus. The sequence continues at coordinate 22,413 of JBBPJJ010000057.1, forward strand.
GCTACGTCATTCACCCAGGCATCCTGGATAGCATCACGCAATGCGGACTTGCGATGTTCATCAGTATGGAGACCAAGCAATTTGACTTCAATGGCGTTCTACTTCCGATCAAGGTCGACGCTATCCGTCGCTGGGATTCCCGCGATGCGCCGGATCTCGACTCTGAGATCAAGAAAGGTATCTGGACGTACTTCACATGTGTTACCTGGGCGCCTGCTGGTCCCTTCAGGTCCAACTACATTATCGCCAATTCGGAGGGTAAAGTGCTCTTCACGATCGAGGGCTTCGAGATTGCCCTTGCGCCCGACCCCGGGCCTGTTCTCATCACGGACAATAGCTACGAGGAGCGTCTGACCACCGTATGGCAGCCCAAGTCCTTCCCTTCGTCGCTGGAGTCCTTGCCACCATCAGCATCTCTTCGCTCAGCTTTTGAGTCCCTCGCACGCGACGCAGCAGCAGCTGGTAGGAAAGTTATCCGAGTTGCCGACGTGGCGAAGACTTCAGACATCGCCATTGGCCTCGACGCAACTCTTGAGGCTCTTATCAACGAACCAGGTGTCGTTGTCGAGTACTTTTGTGTCTCCGGCACGCCATCGGATGCGGACGCAAAGACAAGGACTCTCCGCTACCCCCACGCAAAGTCGTTGGTTCTTGAATCTTGGGACCTTGGTAAGGACGTTGCAAACACTGTACTTGCCAGGTGAGAGGGTTCAGTTCAGATTGACTTTCTGGTTTTTAGCGATCAATTTAGTTTTGATGTAGTAGTGCATCATGTCGATCTTGCCGCCGTTCAGCATGACCTTACGTCAATCACGAATGTCGTCGGAAGCAATGGTGTTGTTCTCCTCTCTGTGACTGGTGCGTCTGATGTTCACATTTCTCGATCGAACGGTTCTTCATTGCTCAACGCAGACTCTGTCATGGATGTTGAGCACGCTAGCGTCAAACCGCTGACCTTGTTCGAGTTGACAAGGAGATTCTCCGCGATTGCTGGAACCATCGTCCAGGTCTCTGACTTCGTTAACGGAAATGCGCTCTTATATGCCAAGATCATACAGCCAACTCTCTTTGTCACTGCTGGTCCGTTTAAGACTGTCATTGTTCAGCCCTTCAAACATGGTCGGGAAGGAGCTCTCGTTGAGATCGCGAAAAACATATCTTCGGAAGCTGAGCTATGGATCACCGGAAACGACGATGCTGCCGGTATCGGCGCTCTTGGTATCGCGTCATGTATTATTGCAGAATCCCCCGAATACCAAGTATTTTCTGTGCTTTTCGAGGATCACTCCCTGGACGAAGCTGCACGAGAGCAGATCGTGCACGATCTTCGCAACAACTTACTTCTTCTCGAGCAACACATGAAGATCAACAAGAACGGCGACGTCTTCGTTCGCAGACTGGTTCATGGTGGCGCAGATGTTAAACATATTCCTATACCTGCTACTGGCTTGACGGGCGCATCCGGTGCTTTGGTTGCCTACTTCCCGCCGTCACTCCAAGTTTCGGATGTGGAGATCGAGGTCAAGGCGTTGGGTGTCGAGTCCCGGGCATCTTCAAAGTCTGCCTTGACGTTCGTCGGATTGGTCAAATCCCATGGTGCTTCGGTTGTATGTATGGAGGTGGGCACTGAGGTACATTTTCTTCACTACATTGGGTATATACTTTGATCCTCGAATACATAGGTTGTAGGAATCACTTGCCAGACTCCTACGGATACCATAATTGTCCCTCAGGATGCGATTATTGCATTGCCAAAAAGTGTCAGCGCTGCAGATGCAGTGGCTTTGCCAGTCACGTTTCTTCCTGCATGGATTGGTCTTGTTTCCCGCGCTTCCATCTCGACCTCTTCGACCGTTCTTGTCCACGATGGCACTTCAGGTAACCTAGAAGCATTTTCCATCTGACCTTGACTCACCTCACACTTCGTAGCTGCTGGCTTGGCCGCAATTCAGGTTGCTAAACGTTTCGGCGCGAAGGTGTTTTCCACTGTCCAAAGTGAGCAAGAAGCAAAGGAACTCTCGAGTCGACTCAGCGTGCCGGTCTCCCATATTGTTCTTCTTGGAGACCTCTCTCTTGCTACCGCAAATTGGATCAAGTCTGGGATCGCATCCCAGTTCGACGTCATATTCAATAGCAGTGGAAAGAATGTATATGCCCGTGGGTCTGAGTATCTCTCGCCGTTCGGATCTTATTTCCACGTTCAATCCGACGAAGTCCCGGAGATTCCGTCTGGCGTAGCATCTTCACACATTCTGGACATCAATCGCTTCGTTGCTGCGTCTCCGGCTTTCCTCACTCCTGCAATTTCGGCTTTACTCTCAAGTCATGTCTCGGAACCTTTCCTCATTTCTTCGCGCACGCTGACGATGTCTGCGTACAAGGGCTCCACTTCCGACGATGTCGATTCTTTAGTCATTGTTCCCAACGCTAGGCACACTATCAGGATCGATCCTAGTGGTCAACTCTTTAATCCTCGCAAGTCCTACATTCTTGTTGGCGGTTGCAGTGAGCTTGGCGTACGCATCACTGAGTGGATGGTACGTCGTGGTGCACGGCATATCTTCCTAACAAGTCGTCGTGGATCGAAAGGTCTCACCAAAGTCGACCACATGTACATTCTGAGCATGCGTAACGCAGGTGTGCAAGTCGAGGTGATCGCTGCCGACGCGAATGATAAAGTGAAGACTGCCGCTATCTTTACACACGCGAAGGAAATTGGACCGCTCGGAGGCATCTTTGTCATGACTGTTGTCCTTCGCGACGCCAAGTTCACCAACCTGACACAGCAATCATTTGACGATGTTTACCAATCCAAGGTTGCTGTCCTGGACACTCTTCTCAACTGCATTGATCCTTCATCGATCGACTTCATGCTGTTGTTCTCGACCATTGGATCTGTGTTCGGTAATGCTGGTCAGGCTGCCTATTGTGCTTCGCAATTGTGAGCACCTTCAAGTTCGTTGTTGCTAGATGATGACTGTACGGAAGGTACTTGGATCGTATCGCGGACCTGATTCCCAACACCGTCTCCATGTCCTTCCCACCCATCACCGATTCGGGTATTTTCAAACGTCTCATACTCGCCACGAGGGGCAAAGCCAACACGGCTCAACTTACGAGGGCCGGCATGACGACAGCACAAGTTTGTAACTTTATCGGAGATTCGCTCATTCGCAAGATCGCCCACTACGTGCCAATGCTTGCTATCAACGACGTTCCTGAGACGTTTCCAACTTGCGAGCCCCTGTTGTATGGACATTTGTTGCCCAAGCAATACCTCGCTGTCGGTGGTGCTGGAGGAAATGAGAGCAGCAATGCCGACTCTCCTGCCTCGCTACTTGCTGCATTATTGAGCATGGGTGTTGAACAGATTAACGACAAAGCGCCAATTACTAGCTTTGGTTTGGACTCCCTTGGAGGTGAACTTAGTGATGATTTCCGCAGAACGTTACTCAATTGGTCTTCTAGCAACCCGCTACAGCAACCAACTCAGGTCGCGCCTTGGAATTGAAGTTAGTCAGATTGGACTGCTTGGCTCCATGACGATCTGCACTCTGAATGAGATGCTGGCCAAGGCTGGTACAGGTGCTGGAGGCAACGAGACCTTGTCGGCTGATGATGGCGCAGCGAAATATGGCCATGCTCTCGTACCCATCCTCTGCGATCGTCTTGCCTACGACGAACCCTACACGTCAGATGCATCCCCCCATCAATACCGCATATGGCTGGCTCAGGTATGATCATATTCGCGCCGATGTGGTCCTTGCTTAATATCCCAAACCTAGCGCGAACGTGATAATGCCCGCAGACGTGCTATCAGAAAGATCGACACCAACATGTCTCGTTACGGAGCCACTCAGTGGGACACACATGAAGGCTACTTCGTCACCGTCAACTCAGAGACTCCTCTTGATGTAGATCGTATGGCAGGGGCTATATCGGAGGTTACCCAGCGCCACGGAGCTCTGCGTACTGTGTTTACTTGGAACGAAGAGCTAGGAAAACTCGAGCAGACCGTTTACCCTGATATCGACTTCAAAGCAAACCTCGTTGACCTTTCCGGAGAACCTGATTCCACAACCAAGGCTTACGAGATGAGTGTTGCACTCAACAATGAGCCCAACTTTAAGCTCGATCGTTTGCCCCTGTTGATTGCCACCATGTTCGACCTTGGCGACAACACATGGGCTTTCAACATTGTAATTCACCATATCATTATTGATGAAGCCTCCCTTGGTGTTTTCTTCTACGAAATGTTCAAGATCTACTCGGATGGTCCCGAAAGTCTGCCTGATGTCGCCATTCACTACTCCGATTTCAGTGACTGGCTTTCAAAAACGTCTGAACGCAGGGCCGAACTTCGCGAGCAGCATCTGCAGTTCTGGTCAGAGAGGCTGGACGACACACAACCTCTTTACCTCACACTCGCAACGCCATCTGACCGCGAACTCGCACCGGTTACGCAGATTGAAGCCAGGATTGGTGTCGGCCCGCTTGAACAATACCTGAAAACGATTATGTCGAATTCCGCCACACCATTCGCAGGGTTCTTCGCGGTTTACAATATCCTGCTTCACAAATACTCTGGCCAATCGACATTCGTGATTGGAACTGCAGTCACTCACCGTAGTCTCCCAATGCTGGCTGACGTGATCGGTTTCTTTGCCAACATGTTGCCCATCAAGACTGTCATCGACGAGACACAGGGATTCATAGAGTATCTAAAGGAGTTCAAGGCCTCTGTCATCGCGTGCTTGGCACATGACGAAGTGACTTACGAGGACCTTGTTGGTTTGGGCAAATCTTCATCCACTAGTCGTGGATACTTCAAGCACCTGTTCGCTCTTGGAGGAATGAACATGGAAACCATCTCTCAGCTCGATTCCAACCAAATTTCTGCTAAATCCACTGTCTCACTTCCGAATGGAGAAGAGCAATATGACTTCTTACTCACTGTGCACCCGAGCAACGGGCACGTCATTCTTCGATTCAACAACCGCCTCTATACGGAAGCAGCAGCTCGTCAAATCTTGCAGGCATATATTTCTCTCGTGGAAGCGCTTGGAAATAATCCCGAACGCAAGATTCAGGACATTTCTGTCCTCAGCGAATTCGAACAAGAACGGCTCATCAAGGAACTCTCGTCGACTGCCCAAATGACCGGAAAGGAGGTTTGCCTCCATCGTATATTTGAAGATCAGGCCCAGAGAACGCCATCCCTCACAGCTCTCGAGTTCGAAGCCGAGTCCCTAACGTACAAGGAACTCAACAACATGACCAACCGTCTCGCACAGTCTCTGATCCAGCAGGGAGTGCGTGTAGGCGATGTTGTTGCTCTGTGCTTCGATCGTGGTATCAGTCAAATCGTCAGCGTTTTGGCGGTTCTTAAGACTGGAGGTGCCTTCGTGCCATTGGATCCGGATGACCCAACCTTTCGTAAGGAGCTTATGGTCGCTGAATGTGGTGCCAAAGTCTTGCTGACCACGTCAAATCACTCTCGTGCGTTCCAAAAGAGCTTGACGTCCAAAGTTTTGGTGAGTAATTCCATTCGGATTTGATGACTCTTCTTTAAGGATCGACGCAGATCGCGTATATCGACGACTCGAGCTATCGAAAGCGGCTCCTCAGATTCAGCCCAGAGGACTTCGAGGTTGAGGGACTTTCACCGTCGAGCCTTGCGTATATCATGTATGTCTTTTCGTTTCTTCCCTTTCCCATCCCTGTAACTCCTCCAAGGTTCACGAGCGGTAGTACTGGAAAACCTAAGGGTGTTATGATCGAGCACCGCTCGATTGTTAACCTCGTGCAAAACTCCGGCGTCTATGGCTTCGCGCAAGGTGTCCGTGTCATGTCTTCGCTGGCATATACCTTCGATCCCTTCGTCGTCGATGTGTTTGGGACACTCGCGCATGGTGCAACTCTCGTTACGGGAAAGAAGGAGCTTGTACTTGGGGACATCCCCAAGGCCCTACGCACTCTGCGCATCAGTGTTTTGCACGTGACACCTTCCATTCTCGCTGTCGTACCAATCGATGAATACCCTTGTCTGGAGACCGTGGTCGTTGCGGGCGAAGCACTTGGCAGGAAACTGATAGAAAATTGGTCCGGACGTGTCACCTTGCGCAACATGTATGGTCCCACAGAGGCTTCCGTCGATTGTGTGTCCTGCCACGTCACTTCCTCGAGTCTCACTGGCGTCATTGGACGTCCGCTACCAAATTGCCGCATTTACATTTTGGACAAGCAGCTTCATCCTACGCCTATTGGTGTGGAGGGAGACCTCTACATTGGTGGAATCCAGCTCGCCCGCGGTTATCTCAACCAACCAGAGCTCACGTCAGACGTCTTCATCTCCAACCCCTTCGTGCCGGGCGAGCGGATTTACAAGTCCGGAGATATTGCTTTGTACCGCACTGATGGAAACATCGAGTACTGCGGACGTTCTGATAGGCAAATCAAGCTTCGCGGTCAGCGTATTGAACTTAGGGAGATTGAAGACACTATCGCCAAGTACTCTGCAGTGCAACGTGGAACGGTCGTCATTCGCGTGGTGCAAGGTGCTCCAGCGATCGTCGCTTTCGTGGAGTTCACGGTTGAAGCCCAGAGCCAATTGGAAGACCACAAAGAAGCGCTAAAGATTTTTGTTTCTGGACATTTGCCGCGCTTCATGTACCCATCTCTCATCGCAGTCCTTCCTCGAATCCCCACGTCGCGGAGCGGTAAGATCGATCGGAATGCACTGAAACAAATGGACCTCACGCCGTTTGCTCCTGATTTCAATGCTGACATGGGGTCCCCCATGGGGGACGTGGAAATTGAGCTCATGAACATCGTCAGTAAGATCCTGAAAGTCCAGAACGGCAGCTTTGGAGTTTCCCACGATCTATTCGCTATTGGGTTGAACTCGTTGATGGCAGTTCAAGTCGCTGGTATTATCTCCAAGACCTTCAGCGTTCGCATTGGTTTGAACCACATTTACTTGAGGTGAGTCATCACGAGGACAGACGATCGTCGTATTCCTGAATGTCACACTAGACCCACTGTTCGGGAGCTAGGCAACTTGATCGTTGACGCTATGGGACAAGATACACGAGCAATCATGGAGGCTGAGGATGCCGATGCTGATTACCTCATTGAGATGTTGCCTATCAGGAAGAAGGGCATTCGACCTCGTCTCTTCTTCGTACACGATATCACGGGAATGGCAACACCATTCATGCGCGTTGGTGCATACATGCCCAACGAGATGTACGCCATCGGCGACAGGCACTTTGGCTCACCTATTGGTTTCTCGACCGTAGAATCGATGGCCGATCACTATATCACTCTCATCAAGAATGTTCAGCCGCAGGGTCCCTATATTATCTCTGGTTACTCATACGGTGGACAGGTGGCCATCTGCATTGCGGACAAGTTTGCCCGTGCCGGACAGACTGTGGAACACCTCATTCTGTTGGATCCTATCTACATTCCGGCTTCCGAGCGCCAGAGTCTGAAATCTACGGACTGGATGCGGCGCTCCATTGAACGCATCTCGGCCAACTTCCCAGATATTGGAGAGAAGTGGAGGAACAAGCTGTGCGTGGAGGTCCGAAAGAACTTGGACTCGATGTTCGACTTCGAGCCACCGCAGTACGATGGGCGTACGACGCTCATTGTTCCCAAGGACCGTTCGTGGTACCGCAGTGGTAGTGCCAGTGACTTCGACACCGGCGCTGACGATCACAATGGTTGGGACTTTGTTATCAAAAGCTTGGACATGAAGATTTCAGCGGGTGCGCACGACACGATGTTAACACCCGCTCACGTCAAAGTGCTCGCGGGCGTGCTGAACGAGGTTCTTGGCAACGTGAGTCGAGACTCGTGTGTTCGCATCCCAGCTGTCTGACTCCCTTTTATAGGTCTCAGAACCTGCGAAACCAATAGCTAGTAGAAGGAAACCATCTGTGGCGTAACGGTGTTCGGTAATGGTATTAGAGGCTCGACCACTCATTTCTTGGTTTATTAACTTTCTTCGTCCACGTATGTTATATAGCTTGTAATGTAATGGTGTTTAACTTTTCCTTGATATTGGCCGGAAAACGAATGTTTATGTCACGTGAGCGATAATTCTAGGATGGAGGCTTGACCTTTCTGCCACTGGCAGGGACTCCCGTAGTACTGGCATTGAGCAGAATCATTGCTCACTGACCATCAACACCACGACGAGCCACAGCCCATGAAACTGTTGACAGGAACTGGCCCAATAACCAGGACCAACCATCGTTACGGTGAGCTGCCAATCGGTACCCATGTATCATCGTTTCAACAATAATGGCGGGAACTAGTATCAAGTCAACCATCATGTCAGCTGCACTTAATTCCCGTGCTGACTCGTCCTCGCAATCTGCTATGACACTTCCTGATCTCTCCCTTGGTTCGCTTGTGTCTGGCATCTCCACACCAGGTGGAAATCACAGGGTCCCTTCCATATCATCCCAAACGACCGCGCCGTCCTCTGCACCGCTCTCTACTCCTTCACCGCCAGAACAACAAGCCCCCGTCAGTGTGCGCAAGCGGGTAGACGAGCCTGGGTCTGCGTTTAGACGACTGGCCATCTCTGGTCACGACGAGGCGGACGAGGCCGGGGAGGCCGGCGACTTTTTGGATACTCCCGGACATAAATGGGCTGACGGTCCAGACACGCCGGTCGCAAACCGTAAACGTACCCGAGCGACTCCGGGCGGCAACAAAGGCGTCACGCTCACGCTCCGCGATCAAGAGAAGGTGACTTTTCGATTCTTCTGATATATATGCGGTCACCGACACTGCGTTTATGTAGCACATCGATAACCTCAAGAAAGAAAACTTTAATATCAAGTTGCGTGTGCACTTTTTGGAAGAGCGGCTGGCTCAACTTGCCCCCGACCAAGTCGACGCGGCCCTCAAACAAAACGTGTCGCTCAAAGTTGAGGTGCAGCAACGCGGTCTGGAACTCAAGAAACTCAAACGACTCGTGCTCGAGCTCGAGCGTGAATTGGAACGTTCACAAAAGGAACGCGGTACCGCAAGTTCACGCGATAGGGAACGTGATCTCGAGGCGAAGCTCCAGGAACGTGAACGTGAGATTCGTGAATTACGACGAGGGCGCGTGTCTTCCGCTGATGAAGACGCGCTACGACGGGCCGAACTCAGAAACGGGGAGCTCGAGGAAGAGTTGGATAACGTCAGAGGGTTACTCGAGGACAATGTGGAAGAGATTGAACGGCTCCGCGAGGTTGTCGAGAAGCGCGGTGATGATACTTTTGATGGACGGAGAGACAACAGGCGCGAGCGGTGGCAGCAGAAGCTGGAGGAACTGGAGGCCGATAATGAAGCTCTACGGGCTCGGATAGAGGACCAGAATGAGCTTCTTCTGAAGAAGGAAGACGAGAAGGAGGAACTTGCGGATGAGGTCGCGCAGCTTGGTTTGGAGATTGAAAATATCCAGCGAAGGAGGGAGGCAGAGTCGTTCGAACGCAGCGAGAGCCGAGCCCAGATACTGGAAGAGCGAGAAGAGCGGGAGGCTGTGGAGGAGGACCTCAATTCTATGCGTGACAAGCTGGCCGCGACAATGATTGAACTTTCGCAAAGAGAAGACGAGATTGAAATGAAGAACAAGGAGATCGAGGATCTGATTGCTCAGCATGATCGAATCGTCGCAGTGGTCGAAGAAGAATGGCGAGGAGAAGTTGAAGAAGCTCGTGGACAAGTTGAGGAACTTCGTGATGTATACCCTTCTCGCATTAAATAGTAACGGAACACTGATCGACCACCATGTATAGGCACTTGCGGAGCGAGAGACGGAGTCGAAGGAACTTCGTCTCAACATCTCCGAGCTTGAAGCAAACACCAATGAGCTCCACGCCAAGTTCGAAACCACGCTACAACATCTAGAGAAGGAAGCAGATGAGAAGGACGCCGAGATCGAAGCTGCTAATCGAGAGATAGTGAAACTGAGTGACCAGGTTTACTTACTAGAAGAAGAGAACGACCGCATCAAGGAAGAATGTGATCGCCTTCGTGAAGACGATGCTGTTGAGCGAGAAAGGCTCGAAGCACTCGCAGCGGCCCTCAAGGAGGCGAGTTGAGCAAACGGAATCAAATCAGTGGACTAATTCGGGCCGTTCACAGAAAGTCAGTACACTCAAGACGCAGCTTCAAGACCTCCAGGACCTCTATGATCAGACTTGCCAGGACATTCTTGACCACCGATCACGACAGGAGGAATTGGCGCGCCATGTCGAGGATCTCGTTGCAGAAGTCAAGCGTGAACGTGAGGAAAGGGAACGCTTGGAACAGGAGCTCTTCAAAGTCGAGAAGGAGTATGATTCGCAGCTTCGCCATGAACGACGGAACCTCGAAATCAAAGAATCGGCTCTCCAGTCCACTCTTGACAACCTTGCGAAGAACGAGACACTCCTTGAGCAACGTCAGTCTGATATCAAGGCCGTGCAGGATGCCCTAAGAATCAAGGAGCAAGAGTCGAAGAAACTTGGCGATTCACATACGACCGCGAAATTCTCACTCCAGCTCGAGGTCGATCGCCTGAAGCGTGATATCCAGACGCTCGAAGATGCACTTGCGCGTGCACGCCAAGACATCGCGGCCCGTGAGGGCAATACGCGCGAACGCGACGTTACAATCGACAAGTTGCATAACGAAGTTCGCGATCTAACCACGCGTCTCGGGAATCAAACCCAATCTCGCCTTCAGCTCTCCGAAAAGCTCGATACTACGCAGACGAGCTTGAAGACTGCAGAATCCGAGGTATCCACGTTGCGTACAAAGGTCCATGAACTCGAGGCGCGATTGTCTAAGGATCAAAAGTCGCTGCTGAGCAGTGAAAGTCAGTACCGGGACCAGCTTACTGAGCGCAACACGCTGTTGCTCACTATCTACCAGTACATGGACAAGATCCTCGGAGTAGATAAGACTCCCGTACGTTTTTCTTCAGCATCGTCTTGTTTCTCCTTAACTGAACGTATCCGCAGAAGAAAGGTGGTCAAGCCGAGACAAAGCCTTTCACTAATTTCAGTGTCTTTCATGATAACCTCATCACGCGCCTGAAAGCGCTCAGCCAGATACAGTTAGACTTTGATAAGCGCATCAAAGAGGCTGAAGCCCGATTCACCGAAAAACTTACGGACATGCGGAAACAGCTGGATACGCGGTGGAAGCAGATTGACAAGTTTGAAACCAGCGTGAAGGCGTATGGCGACGCCAAGGCGACGTGGAGACGCAAGTATGTCGCCAAAGAGGGCGAGCTGGAGGCGCTCAAGGTTCGTTGTATTGTGATTAGACGTCTCTCATTGACCTGCCGACCCAACTTGGCGATGCTCCAGGCCACCAATGTCGATCTTGTCCAACAGCTGGCGACAGCAAGACGACCTGTACAGGGCGACTCGCAAGAGATAAAGACGCTTCTGTCGCGCGCTGTGAATGCGGAGAAACGGCTGGTAGTTGCAAGCAATCAGTTGCTTCAGCACGAAGAGAAGATATCAGTTTTGAACCAGAAGACATCGACCGCGGACGCCAAGTGGGAGGCGCGGGTAAAGGAGTATGAGGTTCGCCTGAAAGCTGCGGAGGAGAAGTACAAGCGGGAGCGGCAGGGAAGCAAGGAACGGTTCCTCGAGCTTGAGACGCAGATCAAGTATGTTTTTTTTTTTAACTTTTTTTTTGCAATGCATGTCCGCCTTCACTGGTCGCTGATCCCATGCGATTGTTATAGGAGTCTGGAACGGCAGAACGAAATTGCTCACAAGCGCAACGTACAACTGGACGCGGTAACGGAGGGCGTGAAGATGGGCGGGAGTGGGAGATCTGGTCGTGATCGATGATGCGATCTCTAGATGTTTACTTTTCTTTTTCTTTTTTGTCGCTCCCCCTTGCGCTATTGTTTTTTTTTTTTTTTGAATCCATATGTGTCTGCGCTATTGTTACCATACTCACTTGCACGTACTCCCTCCGTTAGGAGTTCCCTTTATTTAATTAACCCTGGAAGTCTTCCTGCAGGGACGTAATAACATTCTGTTGGACTTTCGAAGGCCGGGACGGACAGGACATGCCCCATCCCGTTGACAGGGGCTCAATGTACTCAAACAGTGGCCACGCGTCGTACTCCGAGTGTTCAAACCATGCAAAAAACTTTACTCGCTGCCACTGGTACATCAGTCGTTGTTCTTGTGACTGATATGGCATCTTCATGGTGGTTCCAAAGTTACTACTTACCGTCGAGCACTCTCGTGGTGACGCCGCGGGCACACTGGAATGGATTGAACCTGTGAGAGTCCGTCGGATGTTTTGTCTCAGAGTGTGTATACCTCCTGATGCCTGCCTTTAACTACCACTCTAGATACGAGTCTCCAGATCAAAAGTGTGTGTATGAATCTCAGGGTGCCAGGCCCGAGGGCCGCAGCAGGGTCAAACAAATAAGCACTCTTCGATATGGGACGGGCGACTCAGTCATACTACCCGCATATAGTCAATTAATCAGAACGAAGCCGAGTTGGGGGAGGTTTTTTTTTTTTTTTTCAGTCCCGTACGCCGCTGTATCGACCGTGGAATTCAGCGCTCCAAACTCTTGGCCCCCCCGCCCGCCCAGTTTGAACGACAATTTCAGGTTACGTGTTGCGCCCAATATCATGTTGTGTATCCGCATACTCAGATGCTGTCATCACGTCTTATTTTCCATAGGCTCGTTTCGAGGTCAGTAACGTCCACTCTCTTCCAGACACTTGGGTACCCCCCTTGGGAGGCGTCTACGAGACAAACGCCCATCGTGAAACGGTATGGCATGCAAAGCGCCGACAAAAAAAAGAAAGGCGGCGTCCGGGATCCCGAAAGGGAGCTCCGAGGGCGCGCCTGATGTGCCATCTATGGGTGATGTGGACAGGTATATTTGACTTTTTCGTCGGGCGGGAAGTACCCCCCTACCGCACGGCCTTTGGAAAGGAGACGGTTGGAGTAGCGGTACTGACCTCCCACTATATAGCGCCCCCACAGCCCGAGATCCCGATCCTCGGAGAGGGATGATCGACAAACGAGTATGTGGGATCGACAGCCCGATACCGACAAAGCGATTCTCGAAACCTGACACTACGACACATGACAAGTTCCAACGCTACATTCGGTGGGGGGGTCCGACGCATCCTGCTTCCTCTGTGACATACTGCAGAAATGGGTTTGATGTATGTATATGACACAGAAAGCTGGTGTGATCACCTTTGGATCGAGGAGAATATAAATACATGTCCCATTCTTCCTCCGGCAGAATTTTAAAAAATCCGGAGTTTTTTTTTTAATAAAAAAAAAGCGGGGGGGGGGGACAGAGACAGAGGAAACCGTTCCAGAACATGCTCACTCACCCTCCACACACGCATGTGCCGTCCCCCTTCTTGAAAACGCACACCTCACATTGCCACCTCAACAATCCCGGAGGGCTCTCCCATCGTTCACTGTGAGAGGGGGGGAATTCCGAATTGCGTTGGCACACGAAAAACGCGACCCACCAGACACGTCAAAGAAACCCTACTTCAATCGGCATTCATATTTCTGGGTGACTTTTTTTTTTTTTTTTTTTTTTTTGAATCATGATGTTGGCAGATGTGGTGTATGGAATCACGACGAGGATGGATACCATGACTGAGAAAAAGAAAAAAAGAAAAAAAAAAGAAAATCTGGCTGTTGCTGAGCTGTCAACGCCGAGTTGGCGACTAGCATACGATACCTTCATCCAGTTGGGATGGTACTGATTCGAATACACGTAGCCACGGACAAGGACCATGAATGCTTCCGTGGTCACTGGTACAGCGTAATGAAAAACCTGAGGCAAACCACGCGTGTATCCTTGACGCATCCATGGCCATGCATCGCCGTACACGGAGTGGGGGGGGGGGGGGGACCCACAAGCCGAAACCAAACATGTTCATGTCCGTTCCGACGATACCGTACTATCCCGAGTCCCTTAGGGGTTTCAGTGAATTTACCCACTGGCACCTCTGTGAGTCCTCTTCTTACATGTACAGCAGCGCTGTCACAAACACGCATTCTTTCCCCATGTGCCTCGCAGTTGCTGCCGCAGGGCCGCTGCAATATGACACCTCTTCAATATGCATGAGAAGACGCGCTTGAACGCGTGATTTTAGAGGTAAAGCAAACAGCGATGACTCAACGCAGTGTTGTGCCTGGTATGTTGGCCTCCCGCCCCGTAGAAGGAATATTCCACGACCGCAGCCCCCTGACTAACAAGCCATGCAACACTGGGAAGCAGCCATGTGCGGGATATTTACTTTTAGATGCTATTTCTTTCAGTACTTGCTCAGCAGCGCCTACTATACGAATGATGGCATTGGCACAGATCGGATGGCTCGTGGTCTTGCAACTTTGTGTGGCAAGATCCTCAGTGACGAGGATCGCCGCATCTTCACGCCGTTTACATGGAAAAGTAGAGATGCATTCCTTGATCGACGTATTCCATTCCTGCCAGGCTCGACCGTGCCTCATGTATACCTCGCGAGACCCTCAAAGTCCGCAGTTTGTGGCGTTCTTGAGTACTGATTGACGTCCAGACTCGGGTTACCTGACGCCCAGAGTGGCGCACTTACCTCTGCAAAGTCACCGTTCCGATCCAGCGCATGTCACAGCCTACGCCGAGATCGCATCACACACCACGATGGCAGGCACGCAAGACGCCGATGCGCGTCCTACGCCCTCCGCAACGACCGCACGCAATGAGAGGCAGACGCCTATATCCACGGAAAATTTCCCGCCTGGTTTACTCCGTGCCGTTGCTTCGCACTAAAGTGTCTTGGTTGCGCAGAGCTATCGTCTTGGTATTATGCCTGAGAATCTATGACTACGTCCGTGGCATGGGACACAAACAGTCATCACTTGGGGCAGTACGGTCCACGTGTATGATCGGCTGAACGAGCACGTGGCGGCGCAGGCCAGCACTGGACTGTCTCACCGTATCCTTGTGTGAAAAGTCGTCAAACGTATTGGGGGATTGTACGAGACGTCTTTGAGCGCGTAGTACATCCTCTCGCATCAACACGGTCGTTCCTACTACAGAATATGAGCACAGAATGTAGCAAGGAGGGATACCATCCCGAACCTGGTCAAGTCCGTCGCCAGCAAACGCCGACGCGGCGAGACTCTCCTTTATTTTCGTCCATACCGCTGCCGCCCCGTCCAATGCCACCTTCTCTGCGTGCGCCAATGCCGTGAGAGAAAACGCGTTTCCGGGACGCGCGCGGTAGTTTGTCCAGATCATCTTGGAGGGCGGTATCGGTATGGCAGTCCCCTCCACGTGCACGGACGTATGCGTATGGCCGACGCCAAAAAGAAAGGCGAAACACCCGCTGTGGTCTGCGCGCGTGTTGGCCTTGTCGTGGCTGAGATCGGTGACGAGCTGGAATTGGGTCGCAGCGGTGGGTCCAGACTGAGACGGAGTGGCGGCGATGGCGATGGCGCAGACGACGCCCCGCATCGGGACCGAGCCTGCGTTGAGAAGTGCAAGACTCGCCGCGTTGATCTCCGCGGCGAGGCGTACGTCCGCATCGAGGTGTAGATCAGAGGGCGAGGGCGAGAACGATGAGGAGAGCGCTTGAACGACGACCTGGATGGACGTCCTCGGGTGCCGTTCGAGGATACATGCACGCTCGAGGATGATTTTGAGGGTGTTTGCGGTGTGTTTTTCGGCGGTGCGTGATACGGAGGAGAGAGGGCGGACGTGGATGTCGATACTTGCGCGGACGGGGTGTTCGGATGCGAGTCGGGGCGCGATGGGACCGCTGATGGATGCGAGGGCGGTGGTGGGTCCGAACGAGAAGCGGGCTGAACCATCGACGCCAGAGAGGCCGTCAAAGGCGATGTGGATGGCGAGCGTCGTCATGGCTAGAAAGAGAGAACAATTTAGGCTCATCCCGGTGACAACATTCATAGTACTTATTACAGTGCATACGGAATTAATGAATGAGATAGCGAGCGAATGTACCTTGCACCACTGCCATATGTCGTTACGAATGGTGGCTTACACTTCATCAACCGAACAATGTTCGCGCGGAAGTTATGCAACGAAAACTATGGCGGGACTCAGGCTGTGTGAGTGGGCTGTCGTACCCGTTTACTCGTCTGATGGTCACCCCTCTTCGAGAATTGGAATGGAGCTGTGGTGGCCGCGCCAGAAAGTTTCTCATCAGGGGGCTACCGCTACCCCGATCGTTGACCGTTTAGGGTACCACCTTCGAGTCTAACGTCCTACCGAGGGAACCAAGATCCCCAGAGGCGACAGAGGCATGAGCGAGGAGCGACCTTCAACTGGACTAATCGCGGTGTGCGGGTGGGATACGCGAATGGAGAAGTGGGGGAGAGAGACTTCCTGTCCGCATACCTGGGACCAGGTACAACTCCCACAGGCGGTGCAGGCGCCTGCATTCCTTTCGGAATTCCAAACGCACTTTTTCGCTGCCAATGTGGTACCCATCAACATGGAGTCCGCCCTTCGCCATCCGCAAGGGCTTCGACAAGCGACACAAGGAGATCCGCTGTCGACTTTCTTTTCTTCTACTTTTTGATCACACGAACTCAAGTGCCCAGCAATACCCGACGTATGGGCAACTGGACAGACAGCTGGAGTACTTCGGATCGGGTAACTCCAGTTCAACGCGTCGCTGGTTCAGCGCATGACGAAAACGCGTGTGGACGAAAAAAAAAGAGCTCGGAAAGAGCTCTTGCTTTTTGGTACGAGCCGGACAGCAGGGAGATCTGGTGGAAGAATTATTTCGAGTGGTTGAAGTCTCGCGGATACTCCTTGCGTCCCCGCTATGCTTCAGATTGGGTTCCATCCTGGACAAAGATTGGTTCGAGCATGAAGATTCCAGAAATTTACAAGTACTCTTTCAGAATCTACACTGCCAACTAAACTGCTAACAAGTGTACAAGGCAGGACACATCATCGATGCCACTCGACTTTCAGATGGTCAATATGTCACTTTAAAGCGTATCCAAAAATCAGAGCATCCTTACGAAGTTGATATCGGACTATACTTCTCATCCAAGTCTCTCGCCACTCAATCGGCCAATCATTGTGTGCCCTTCTATGAAATACTTTCCCTCGATGACCAGGATACCGTCGTCATCGTAATGCCTCTGCTCCGTCTTTATTCTGATCCTCATTTCGACACTTTGGGTGAAGTGATAGAATGCTTTCGATAGTTATTCGAGGTGCTACATGCCGGTATACGCGTTTCTGTATTCTGAGCATCCCACAGGGCCTTCAATTCATGCACAAGCATCATGTTGCACATCGGTATGTCCAAGTCTATAATCTAATTCCATTCACCGAACTTTTTTTTTATGGCAGTGATTGTATGCACAGGAATCTCATGCTTGATCCGAGAGAGCTCTATCCTGATTCCTTCCATCCCATGGAAACCGGCCTAAAAAGGGATTACAGTGGCTCTGCAAAGCATTACACAAGAACCCAACGACCCCCAAAATACTATTTCATTGATTTTGGTGTGTCCCGTCGGTATGACCCCACTGATACCGATCCTAGCGAGGAACCGATTTGGGGAGGTGATAAAGAAGTGCCGGAGTTTCAGAATTCGGACGAGCCTTGCAATCCATTCCCGACAGACGTCTTCTATATCGGAAATGCCATCCGGAAGGATTTCATCCAGGTCAGTCAGCCTCGATCTTCCTCGATCTATCCACGATCACGCTCGACAGACAAAGATCGGCTTTGGGTTCATGGAACACTTGGTGGCTGATATGGTACAGGCCATTCCGAGTGATCGGCCTAACATGGACGAAGTGGTCGTTCGATTCAATGAGATATGCGCTAGCCTGAGTGGCTGGAAATTACGCTCTCGTGTCGTGGATAAGGAGGAAGACAAGATCGAACGGGTCACGCGGTCCGTTTCACACTGGGCACGACGGATTGGGTTTGTCGCTAGGGGTGTTCCAGCTGTACCTACCCCAACATCGTAGGGCGCGTGTTTTGTTACCGATGCCATGCACTAGCTATTTCTTTGTTTATCAAAGAAAGGAGCTAAGCACACTGTGCAACAGGTATCAATGGGTGACCACTGCGGGCCTAGGTGATTCCTCGGCGGAATTATTTTGGGTTCTCGATCATCCGCCCTCGTTTCGCTTGACCGGTGAGCTGTGCTCGTGCGCCAGAGCTTACACGTCGACCCCACAAGTATACAATCACCCCGCCATTTCCGGAGTGAAGATGTTCGTATACGTTTAGACCTACAATCTACCTCGAAGTGGGAGCAATGTATCCTATAGTGGATTATTAGATTTCATTGTGAACTGTATTTAGCATCTAGAATTAACGCTCGACGCCTGCTTCCGTGACGGAAGGCTTTACCAACCAAACACAGAATTTATGCACCGAGAACTACCCGCGAAAGTCGACAACCCAAGAGATCTGCCGAAGAACTATGATCATAAACTTTTCTCCCGAGTCCCACTTCTCGATCACACTAATCCAAGTACTACCCGGCAGCATGCGACATAGTAAGGGCACGACGTCTACGGAGAGCCGCATGGAACCTGAGGTACTTCGGATTTGGTAGCTCCACGTCGATGGTAGTCGTTGTGAAACGGACGAGGGATTGGAAAAGCTCAAAAGCAGTAGTAAGACCGGGAATGGTATAGGTGTTGAGAACGTCCTGGATCGATTGTGTCACAATAACGCGAGCACTGTCGAGAGCTTCATGGAGTAGATGGCCCAAACAATGAGCATACATGAGCCGGATCTTGTCAGACTCTGAGTCTTACATTGGATTGACTGAAGGGGGTTCGGGTGCCAGTACGACCACGTTCCAGAGTCAAGTTGGGGTAAGTTCGCTCATTCGCATCTGCCTGAACCCATGTTGACTGTGGCAAGCTCTTATCGAGGGAATTGGCCAAGATTCTCAGAGGCGACAGAGGCATGAGCGAGGCACGACCTTCAACTGGACTAATCGCGGTGTGCGGGTGGGATACGCGAATGGAGAAGAGGGGGAGGGAGACTTCCTGTCCGCATACCTGGGACCAGGTACAACTCCCACAGGCGGTGCAGGCGCCTGCATTCCTTTCGGAATCCCAAACGCACTTGTTCGCTGCCAATGTGGTACCCATGGTGGTGTCCATCACCATGGAGTCGGCCCTTCGCCATCCGCAAGGGCTTCGACAAGCGACACAAAGAGACCCGCCGTCTACTTTTTTTTCTGCCACTTTTTGATCACACGAACTCAAGTGCCCAGCAATACCCGACGTATGGGCAACTGGACAGACAGCTGGAAGAGCCTGGTGTACTTCGGATCGGGTAACTCCAGACGACCAGGGGATTGCGAGAGCTCATAAGCAGTAAGACCGGGAATGCTGTCCTGACGGTGTAGGCGTTAAGAATGTCCTCGATCAGTGAGATCGAATGTGTTCGGATGACGCGATAACGTATCGTTTACCACGAGTTGCTCACAGTTACTGCCTCGAAAGGTCGTCGAAAAGATCGTAGAGCGATGACCCATTAGATAACCTATGAATAATATTGGTGCCATTGGAAACGACATCGATACCATCGAAGCAGTTGACAATTCCCCATAGATCGCCAGAATATTCCGTCTGCAGATTACATCAAAAAAAGGTAGTGAGCGGCGAAAGGACCTTGGAGTGGCCAAGTTCCTCTGGATTAAATAGCAGTTGGTTGGAGGAGGTATGGTCTTCGTGAAGGGATTGTGAACGAATAAACCATGTTCCCGTCACTAAGCAACTCGTCGTGCTGCAGAGCCTTCAGAAAAGATTGACTGATCATTTACCAACATTGGATGTCGAGGACGAACTCGCCGGTTATTTCGCCGTCGCATGGAAATTTGGGGCTGAATTCACCTGTAACGGTGAAAAAAAGCACTGTGCGTTTCAAAAAAAAAAAAAAAAAAAAGAAGTCAACTGAGATGCTCAAAAGTGGGCCGTCATTCAATCGAGCCAACAACAAAATGACAAAGGGGCACCGAACTGCGAAACATACGGTCGAGCCAACTCATTTTTGTTGGTTCCTTTGTTGTCATCTCACTGAAGGAGTAGCTGACAGCCTAAACAATGATTGATCGAAGGGTTTGGAAAAAGAGGGCGAAGTCGGGTGCTACGACCATGTTCCAGGGTCAAATTGTATAATGTACAACGTGTAGTAGTGCATGGTCGCGAAAACAGCAAACCCGCTATTTCGCATCTGTCTGCCTAACCCAAATTGACTGTCGAAAGGGCTGGACATCATTACCGTAACATTGCCGTGTGGGATACATGCCACAATCGGTCGTAGCCGGTTGGAGTCTGTAGAACACCTTTGGGATCAAAAGACGGTCGTTCTGATGTTAGGAATCCAGTTTCAAAGAGTTCATGGTGTCACCAGAGTCTCCAAATGTCGTCGTGGGACTGTGTCACTCACTCGACGTTCGCACATGCCCGACGTGTGTGCAACAGCAAGTCATGGTGCCAGCGAAGGAGAGATAGGCTTACGACAGCAAGTCGAGATATATTCCCAAACTCGATGGATCTATAGCTATCTACGGTAAGCGCTCATAAAATGTCATTCACGGTGTGTATGGATTTTTCGTCTATTGTTCCTCCTTTTACCATCCCAGGACACTTCCTGCCCTGCATCTCGATCTTTTCTCGACCGAATCGTGAGATCTCAGGATCCGCAGCAAAAGCTCAAAAACAATAAGTGGTCTTCGATATGATGGGGGGGAACGCAATCATATTCATCACAATCAAACCCGACATGTTATGCAGATGCGGTGGCATGTATCAGTTCGCGCCGCTCATCGACCGTGGAATAGCCAACTCTTGGGCTTTGTCCAGATTATCTCGCCTACTACGACCATTCATATCGTTCTCCTTTCCACTCCCCCTCGGAACCAAATTCGCCTTAATTCCATGCCCATAAACAGAGCCGAATATTATTTTTAACTGTATGTCGTCACCAATGTCGGGGACATATTCGATCGAGATTCGTGATGGGAATACCAGGTTGCCGGAAAAGTCCGCGAAAGTGCGTTTCCTGCGATTCGGGGTGTGCATGACATACTATGACAGGGATCAAAGGCGCCGTTAAGACTGTAGTACCATTCACCCCCACCGCCTCAGTTCATCGGAAGTAAAGGGGGGGGATGAGATCTTTACCTAAGAGATTGATCCTTGCTGAGCCCCCGCCCAGCCAACAGCATCACGTTGGTCTACTCGCCGATCATACCGTGACCAACGACCATCATCAATTTCAGCCAATGAAGAGAATCTATTTCCCTCTCTTGTGCGCAAGCCTCGGGTAACAGCCGCACGCAGTTCATGCGTGGATGCATCGCTTGTCCATCCCCGTACGTATCGATGGGACTGATAAGGCCAATGCCGCGCTATGAAAGGGTGTTGGGCCCCGTTCTAAAACCCGCGCGGCTCACAATAACGCCTTTTCATGCATGCGTAGTTGGCAGTCGAGTTGATCGCTGACCGAGGCGGTTCAATTTTCACAATGCACGTCGTATGGGGCGCAACGTTATCGACGCACCAGACCGGCATTCGTCCGAATATGATCCTGACTGAATTGTACGGCACAGTGGATCGGGCGGGGTACGTAACCCGCCCCGCCTCCCCCGACCGTGCAAGTTGAGATCAAACCTCGCAACGAACGCAACATCTCGAGTACGTTTCTCGATACAAAAAAAAAAAGAGGGGAGGGGGAGGACACTCAATCCTGATTCCTCAGCCCTTGACAAGTCGTCACGTCGCCAGCGTGGATATAGATGCCGGGTAAAAGCCAATTTGGACGCAATCTGCCAAGCGATGACGTCGGCGTTCACCGAGTAATACTGCCACCGGGAACATGCTCTGCGATGAAACCGGACGGCTTGCCTTTGTCTCCTTCCAGAAACTAACTGCCCACGCGACAGCCAGGGTATGCTGCAATATTTGGAGACGCCGACTTCGGTTAACATCGACAACGTCATTCTCAACGACCTGGTGTCACGACAAGTCTAAACGCTACACGCGATCCATTCTGCTGCTCAGGAAATACGACGGAAACATAGGGTCCATCTTTTCCTTTGTATTCTATTCAAGAAGGCCGTTTCACGCCCTGCACCAAAGGAAACAACACATGTCCCGTTCCTCCACGCGCAGAACGAGGAGAGAGAGACCGTCCCCAGAACGCCTTCACTCACCCCCCACACACACATGCGTCGCCCCCCTCCTCGAAAACGTCCTCCCGCATACCCCGCACTGCCACCTCAACAGTCCCAGATGGACCGTCAACACGTGTCTGATCAAGCTTCCCCGCTGCATCGGTGAAACGTGGCAATCACGCCAGCGACACTGCACCGTCACTTTTTCGTTGCCCCGGATGTCGTGAATTTGTCGGAAATGGGTGCAGGCGTCTTTGGGGTCTGGGGAGAGCGAAGCACCGCAGACGATAGGGATGTCGTGCGAAGAGACCCATCGGCAAACAAGGTGAGGGCTGGTCATATAATAGGGGGTCGTGGTGGTGGTGGTGGTGGCGGCGGCGGCGGATGCGGATGGGAACGGGAACGGGACTGAGGCGGTCGTCATGGGTGGTGCAGGTAGGACGTCGGGGGTGTCGCTCAGTAACTGGGCAACAAATTCGTCGCTGAGGAGAGATGGATGCCATCAGTCCCGGTCCACCCCCAAGACGGCGGCATGAAGAGCGATTACGTACAGAGGATCGGTGGTGTGCTCGTATGCGTTCGCATCTTGGTCGTCGTGCATGCTAAACGATGGCTGACACAGCTGCAGGGCTTTCCAATCGGTTCACTGGAGTGTGAGAGAGGATAAGGGGGTGATCACGGTGGGTTTTAAAGCATGGGCCCAAACTGTGAATCGGAGAGGCGGAGGGCAATTGAAACTTCTTAAGGTTAGCCTATGATCACAAGGCACAGCATAACGCGTTATAAAGGCCTTCCGAAGTCTTTGAAACGAAGTTGGCGGGATTGAGTGTGTGCAGTCACAGCCAGGATGGATGACATGACCTTGGACAAGGTTTTTTTTCGCGCGGTAAGGATTTCCGAAGCTTCTATTGTCGTCCACACGCCGAGAATGCGTGACGTAAGCGACCATTAGATGAGTATCTTCAATTAGTTGGGACTGTGCGGATCTGAGTACAGTCGGTCCTGAGGGGCTGAACCACGGACGATCGCAACGACGCTTCTCCGGCCTGCCGAATACCCGTCGAGATCTGAGGCAAGCCATCAGAGTCCATGCTCGATCCGTCCATAACCATGTACGACATGCACAGCGGATCTGCGGTTGAGATGTCAGCATACAAACTGGAGGGGGCTATGTGGGGTGACAAGCCTAATGATGAACGTGTTCATTTCCGTTCCGACGATACGTCATGCGAAACGAAAAAAGTGCTGCAATCCCCCCGCCCTGTCCTATAGTGAGGCACACACGAAGCGACCAACCGCCACGACCGTGCGACCCAGCAGCGCTGTCGATGCTCGCGACATCAGAGATCGGGGAAACGCTAGTTTATTCAAAGGCCTCGCCTATTCAGGGCACACACATTGGCCCGAGTTGATCGGGTCATTGCCGACTAGTCACACAAACGTGTGCTGGCGCGCGATGACCCTACATACTCATCAACGGAACAATCATCCGAGGAACGGAGAGATAAACATCCCGCCCTTTCCGGTCAAAAAAAAAAAAAAAAAAGTGTCAGGTGCATTCGGATGACGGTAACAGACAGATCGGTGCTCACGATCGATAGAATGCTACGGCGGGTCCAGGATTCCCCCACGGATACCAGATGTACATCCCCGTTGATGGCTTTATGGATCGGTATCTGCGTCCATCCGTATTCCCTGTTGGGGATAACGCGGGCACGATCGGGAGCGACTCTGGTTATGCATCATGAAAAAAAAGATGGCACCAGGATGGCGCGAGCGACCATAGACGACCAAACAAGCGTGGGGCCGTCCCACCCTGACATCGAGCGTGTTTTCCGAATCACGCAGCCCTGACCACGTCGCGTGATGACTCTGGCCTTGCTCCACGTGAGAAGATATGATGTGAAACACACCTTCATTGTGGACGAAAGGGCGATATCTAAGACGAAAGACGGCAGAGGGATCACATCGAGCAGGGACACGCGCGTAGGGAAGAGAAAATGCATCATCCACGTGGTGTGCCTGGTGTGTTGGCAAGCTTAGGTCTGAGTGTACCACGCCAACAAGGACGCCGATGAGGACGAGCGCATCGCCGAGGGGGGATATGTACCTGGGCATGAGGTGGGTCATGAGCGAAGTATGAACGTTGGTGCGGGCCGGGAATAGCCGGTCGCATGGCAATGTGTGTGAACGAACGCATGATCTAGAGAGAGAGGCCCACTCGGTTCCGCCTGCACTTTGGTCGTTTGGGAGGGAATCTAGTGAGGACTCGACGGGTGTGTGTTGCTGGCGCGACCGGCGTGCAGTGCCACTCCAAGTGACACCCAACGTTCAAAGATGTGACTGCGCTGAAGCAACTCGACTCGCAAGCGGGTGAGTACGCCGGATAGAGGCGTCGTATCAATGCGAGAGTGTGTCATATGCCAGGCGGCTTCGAGTGTTAAGTTAACAAATGGTGCCGTGGTGACCTTGACCGGGTCAGGCACTGCGTGTGTCACTGGAAACGCCGGATATGTTTGCACAGCATAGGCATCACGTAATCCAGAACAGATTTCGCCTAGCACCTGTGGCAAGACATACATAACATGGGCACCACAAAGTCTAAAACAGATTTCGCCTGGGGAACAGCACAAGATATTTCACAGCAAACTCGGAAAATGTATTTCATTCTGTTTGGAAAACTTAGGCTTGCTAAAAAGATGTCTGTATTGTTTGACAACACAGAACACGGAGGTGATTTAGGTTACTCACATTGTTGAGGTGTTGAGGCTAAACGGTGTTGAGGCAGATGATGGTGATTGTAGAACAAGTGCTATTAGAACTCAGACGTTGAGTTCGAATCTTATATAGTGACATATGATGTACGATTATATAAGCTACTCTAGGTAATGAAATAGAATAGAAATAGGAGCGAAGGCAGCTACATGAATAGCGCATTCAACATGTATTTAATCAGAGTAAAAAAAAAATAGTCATCCTCACATCACAAAAATTTGCTGTTCCAGATATTGCTATGTATGGTGAGATTTTTTTCTGCGTACACTGTCTGGACTACCTGTAGTCTCTGCAGCAGACATAGGCATGCACTGCCATGTACAAAAACGTTAATTCTGGATGGAGAACAGCATGAGCGACATTGACCAAGCACAATACATGAGTGCTGTTGATAATATTGCATATATTCTTATGTTTGAGCAAGGTTGGCAAAATGATCAAAACATTTCATTGCATGAAAACATGAGAATACATACCCTGTATCATTGAACATCAACAACTATTGGAATGCATGTATAAACATTGGAGCGCCATAGGCAGCTGAATAGGAAACAGTATGTTCTATGAATGCCCTCAGACTCACTTCTTCAGCTAGGATAAACGACTCACAATGCACATATTACAGTACTTTCGGCCCCGGCCTTATGCATGACTCTGCCCCTTGTCCTTTTTTTCCGACCGTCATTTTTTAGTCGTGATTGGGGTATCATCGGGATCTTCTTTATCTTCAGACACGAATCTAGTCCTTTTTGACTTCCTTGGTGAATCGGGTGGCAATGCGGGCTGTTTTCCTTTGCTCAACTTGTGACTCTGGGCTGGGGGCTCAGTCTCAGATGAGCTAGTTAAGTGTGACAAGCTCAATACTAAAGATAGCTGTGAGGCACGAGAGCCCGAGCGTGTCATGGGTTGCTATGGACTCAATCCATGAGGTGACCTGTGTGAGAGTTGACGTGTCATTGGGCACATTAGAGGCCTAGGATTGGAAGGCCCAACTCTTGTTGGTTGTTCCTGAGGAGCAAAAACTGCAGAGGCAAGATCTGGCAAGATGGGCGAGGATGAAGATGGCTCCTGTACTGTCACAATGGGGCCCAGTCCTGGGGCCAGTTGTTGTTGAACACGAGGTGGAAGCTGGCAGATGGGACGCTCCAATGTGTTTGACGCTGTTGGAGTGGGTTCCTGTGTGCTCTCTGACGAGTTACTTGATGGATGATGGATGGGAGGCTCTGCAGCAAAGGTTGATGTCATCGGAGTAGGCTCCTGTATTGTATCTGAAGGGTTGTTGAACAATGCTAAGGTTTCATGCATGTGTGGGATACCAGAGGCCATCATTTGTGCTCGCATCTTTTCTATGGTACTCATTGCATTTGAGGAACCACGGCTGTGATCTTGTTTATTATTGAGACCATCTGACCTCTTCTGCCATCCATTTTTGTCTTGGAAAAAAGCACTTGCGATTCATCGTAAGCAACGTTCCATCAATTGAAATGAACTCACAAGTTCCAATAGTGTTGAATCTCCTTGAATACGCATTTGTTCTCTCTGAGAAGATCACAGATGTCATAGTAGAACTCTTGATAGTTGAACTTGCCATCGGTCTTGCTCCACTTCTGCCAAGATGAGATGCAATGGCAAGTCTGGAAAAACAAGATAATGAATGTTGATGATGACACAGATGTATGTTATACGTACCAGCACACACGAGTATGTGATGTGCTCTGGTTCTACTATGGTCATATCATGTAAAACTGCATTGCATGGTCGTGTTGCCCGTGACTCGCCACTAAATGCGGCCAACGGTCCCCTGAAAACATGTGCTCCAACCTATGCATAAAATAGTAAGCGAGATCTACAGGACAACAAAAAGAGTGACACGTACACAAACTGATAGATACCCCTTGAACAATCCTTCCGTCATATTTTCTGGATCATAATCATGACCTGCAGGATCCCCTTTCCAGAGAAAAGTGGGGAGCGCGCCAGCGTTCATCGTAATCATGCTGTTCTCGAGCTTCTTCCTAGTTCTGCAGACAAGTAAGTAGTGGAAGGATGCACAACACAGAGTGTACTCCAATGGGTCGTCATCATACTCGCTAACTGCCTCAATTGGACATATCAAGCATGCTAAAATGGGGTGGTTCAAACCCAATTGTGTTGGCGAAGAACTGCTGTTGATAGGAGATGTGATCGCAGCAACTGATGGGTTTGGAGTGACATAGTGGCCAATTTCCCATCATAGCCGAGTACAGTCATTGGAACGTGCTGCACTGATGGTATCGTTCATCTAAAAGGTGATTAGTATCATTGACATGTACATATATGGACTATATATGCACCTTTAGAGTGATATGGCGAAGCTCATTTGACTTTGAAGAGACTCCGATGAGACTCTGCAGGGTGGGAACGATCTCTATAAGTCAGCAATGGTTATGCTTGTATTTCTCGAGTTGTGCAGGAGGTCTAGATGATGATGACCGTAAGACAAATGCATATGTATATGACAGACTTACATCATGTTGATTCGTTCCCTTCGCCTCTCTGTCATCTCATTATCTTCAATGAGTTGCCCCTTCGCAACAGCTTCATCTTGTTGCAACATATAATTAATCTTGATTAGCTTATCGATTTTGCCAAACATGTCAATGCAACGTGCAAAGGTGCATGTGCCACCAATGTATTCCTGGTCAATTGCATCATCGTCACTGTTATTGCCTGAGTCATTGTTCTTCTGTTTCCTATTTATGTGTTGGAATTTAGCCTCAACCAGCTTGGTTTGATGGTACGCACCTTTGGGTCAACTTGCCTGTTCGCCTCTTTTTGCTACCTTGCTTTTGGGATGTCTTCTTATGGGTTCGATCTCATCATGCTAGGTCCTCAAGTGCAGAAGATGAATCCGATGAGCTGTCAGGCTCTTCTGATGAAACGACACACTTCCAATTTCGAGATATGATTGTGGTAGAGGATGAGTCGCAGCTGAGATCCAATCTCATTTTGGAGTGTGACTCCAATGATATCTTCCTCGACGCACCTGAATATATGGTAAGTGGCCCAGTCTTCTTCACTTGATTTCTATTGAATACAAGAGCAGGCTCTTAAATACCTAGTCGGATTTACCTATATAGTGCAATTCAATGAATATAAGGGATTTGGCCATGAACGAGGCCAGCCTACACAATGTTGCTCGCCTGTCGCTATCAAATGGATGATGCAAGGTGCCTTGGGTGTGGCCGTGTCTTCAGTAGCCACAAGAAGCTAAGCAGCCATGAACCCCAGTTTAACGCTCATCACCAATTCTCTACTGATATTTTTACAACACAGAGGCGCTTGGAGAAAAGTTGCAGGAAGCAGAAAAAGAGCCATTGGGTTCCCAACTCTGATCCTGATAATGGTACAACAGTACCCGAAGAGCCAGACATTCAAGCGCAGGTGAGTTGGATGGTATAACGATATGCAAGTCTTGTTTAATGCACATGTTAGACCACCGGAGAGCCACCACTACCTCAGGAATCAAGTGTGCCAGGGCCATCCTGCATGGAACCAAATGAGCCACCATCCTACAAGAGCACATATGCTCCTATGGACATAGATATTCCTGATCCTATGGTTCATTCACCAGCGCCTGTTCTCTCTGGACGCTCTGGCCATAGGATCTGTCTTCCTGGACAATATGCCAACTTCGTACCTGGATCAGATACTGGGCTTCAACATATGGTTCCTTTAGCACAAGTGTCAGCCAAGGTGGCACAAGGATCCATTGCCAGTGATCCAAGCCATGCCGATAACCAGTCTGTGCATCACAGTGATGAATGGCGCATGCAGCCTGATGAGCTAGGATGGGTTCAGACCTACCCATCTCGTCCAACTCTTATTCCTGCAGATACCACCCTTGCTGTGATTGTAGATACCCCTGCTCTCAAACAACAGGAACCTCGCAAACCTGATCACTCTGGACTTGTCGATGCAAAGTCCCAAATCACAGAGGACAACCTCTTTTCGGCATTCACCAATCCTACTTCTGGTCTTCTAATGTGTTGGAATTATTCCAGGTCAAATGTGAAATCAGGGAGCGAACTGGATCATCTTAGTGATTATGCTGGTGACCCACACTTTGATCCTGCATGTGTAGCACACTTTAGCCATGTAAGGGAGAAGAAAAAAATCGAAAAATATCTACAAGACCATTCAAATCTGTTTTGTGTTGAGCATGGATGGCAGAAGTCGTCAGTGAAGATCCGGCTTCCAAAGGAAGGTCTCTACTGGGATGGTGGTGAGATGGACCCAAATGTACCAACGCTGGAGGTCAACAATGTGTTTCACCGCTCAATTGTCGACATCATCAAAAATGGCTATATGAGCTATATCGCCTCTATTTTCCACACAACGCCATATCTAGAACAATGGACAACATCTGACAACCGTGTCAATGGTCATCAACATCTATTCTGAACTTTACTCATCACTGGCACTCCTTGAAGCTCATAAAGAGGTCAATGCGCTACCACGAGATCCTGGTGATACTGTTGAACATGTCATTGTCCCACTCATGATGTGGTCTGACTCAACACTAGGCAAAGACATGGGTATGGGTATCTGTGGGTATGGGTAGGGGTATGGCTGTCTGGTACCAATACCCATACCCACACCCACCAGGTGGGTATATTACTATGGGTATGGGTGGGTATGTGGCCATATGTCACACTATATGACATACAGTGAGTGAAAAAACCCTTGCAATGTTTTACTATTTTGGACTAGGTGCAATGTAGCACATGAAGGCGTGGGAATGGCGCTTATCCTTGGTGAGGTGGATGATAGAGGGTTCCCTCAGCTACA
>JBBPJJ010000058.1:0-29006 GCA_038088635.1 Veloboletus limbatus
TAACATACTTTTCTACTGTGATAGTGCAAACTCTATCTTGGAAAAATCAGCAGTAAAATACCTTCAAGATACAAAGTGTCATGGCTTTCTATTTGAGGAAAACTGCACCTCTGGTGCCATCTCTTCTGTTTTCACCTATTTTTACATTCAACCATCAATAATAGGAAGTTCTTGGTGAGCTTTTTGATGGTCATGAGCTCCTCACCATTCTGCCCATGCAAGGGTCCACCAGCCTTGTTGTCAGGCCCTGCTCAAGAGGATGTATTCAGACAGCTAGAGGCTCGTCAACTAGGGCAGAATATATATATATATATATTTTTGGCGGGCAGTTGACAAATCAGCGCTGTGCAGTGGCGTCTCAGGCCGATGCTCTAGGCGACTAGTATGACTTAGTACCCAGCCCATCAGTGCTAGTACAACTCCCATGTCTGCTTTCGGTCCCCCTCCGCTACCACCTGGTTGGACAGAGCACGTCGGTAACGTACAATGAGACTCAGAATAGGGTGTACTGCGGGCTCAAACACTGTTTATTACCCTACACAGGACCAGGTGGCCAGCCCTATTACTACCGTGCTGCGAGTCAACAATCAACTTATATTCGACCCCTTCCCCCGTTCCCCGTCGTTCCCCCTCCTCCCACTCAACTGCATAAAAAGAAAGAAAAGCCCCTCATCAAGAAGCCGATTCCGGGCACTGAATGGCTTCGGGTGACAACTACCGAACGGAATACGTTCTATACGCACAAGGGGAGGAAGGAAAGTGTTTGGGTAGCCCCGGAAGAAATCAAGGAGGCTCTACTGGAACTTGAGCACGCGGAGGCCCTCGAGGCGGAGCAATCAAGACTCGAGGAGCAGGAGACAGAGGAAGAGGCGACGAACATTGAGCGAGAGAGGGAAGTGGAGAGGATCAAAGCTGAAGTGCAGGGACTTGTGAAGCGGAGGAAATTTGATGGATTCGAACCGTTGGATGAGATAGTCATCTCCAAGAAGGCACGTGTCGAGGAGGACGGCGGAGAAAGAGTCGGGATAGAAGAGAGTCCAAGTGAAGAGGAGGACGAGGAGGACGAGGAGGATTGGCAGAAGGAAGCCGCGGCTCAACTCGCCGCAGAGGCAGAGGAAGAGCAACGGAGACAAGAAGAAGAAGCAAAGAGCGCGAAAGAAGCAGAAGAAGCAGAAGCCAAGAGAGTCCAGGAAAAGCATCCACTGAGCATGCCCGACCGTGTCGACCTTTCCCTTGATGAAGCAAAGGCACTCTTCAAGGTATGCAGTTCACACTAATCGATTGTTCGAACATTCACAGGTATCGTAGACGCTCTTGCGAGAGAAGAAAATCAATCCCTTGCACCCTTGGGATACCTCTTTGCCGCTTTTTATCTCAGACCCACGATACGTGCTCCTCCCCTCCGTCTCAGCACGCCGTGATGCTTTTGATGAATATTGCCGCGATTGCGTTCGTGAGCTGCGCCAGGAGAGTGTCAAGAAAGAAAAATTGCAAGCGAACCCCAAGGAAGAATTCGACTCCTTACTGTATGCGGAGGTGAGGAGTACACGCACTGCATGGTCCGATTTTCGTCGAACATGGAAGAAAGATCGACGTTTCTATGGCTGGGGCAGAGATGATCGTGAGCGTGAAAAACGCTTCAAGGATTACTTGAAAGAGCTTGGAGAAAGTATGTCTTTTCTGGCCTGCGTGGCGATGGGAAACTTACGATTGATTAGAAAAGCGCGCCGCTGCCGAGAAGGCGGAAGCAGATTTTTTTACCCTACTTCAAGAACATGGCATAACGGGGTCTGACTCGGTTTGGAAAGCTGTAAGCCCCCTTCCATTAATCTATTTGTTACCTATTTTCATGTACTGAAGCATTCCATCCGAAGGTTAAACGGAAATTGTCTGACGATCCACGGTATGATGCTGTTGGCTCGTCCACACATCGAGAGGAACTCTTCAACGCGTTCTTGAAAGCTCGTGGGTTGTCGGATAGTAAGAATCATGAGGATAGGGTCGAAGAACTGCAGTCTAATGTGCCAGTACACGAACGAGAAGTTGATCGTAAGCGTCAAGAGAAAATGGAACGCGCTTTGAAAGAGCGCGAAGAACAAGTAAGGGCGCAACAAGGACGCACGCAAGCAGAGATCGGAAGGTCTAGATTGGGATTGACCCAAGAAGAAGGCGAAAGAGTCTTCTGGTGAGCCGCGCCAGGGCTCTCTTTCCTGAAACTATTGTCTGTGGCACTGAACCATTGCATGTAGTACACTTTTGACAGACGCCATTCGAGATCCCCAGGTACGCTACCGACGTGTTCAAGAACAGACTCTGACTATTCACTCAGTTGTCCTGGGATGCCGTGCTTCCGCAATTGAAAACGGATCCTCGATTCACCAATTCACTCTTACCCAGGGATCAACAGCTACATTTGTTCCACTCCCACATGCACCAGCTCCGTACCAAGCATCTGAACAATTTGCACACATTATTCAATCTGCACACACCGTCTCTGGCAGTCCCCTTTTCCCATCTTCCGCTCAACTCGATTGAGAAATCATTACCGGTTATCAAACTGGGATTTGATTCCGGGGAGGTAGAGAGAGAGTTTGATAAATGGCAGAGGGAGAGGACTTCTGACGCAAGGAAAGCATTCGATGAGATGTTGACCGAAAATGCGTTCGTGGAATTCTGGGGGAGACTCGGAAAATTGGGTGGTGAGGGCGCCAACGGGGGAGTGGCTGCCGAGGACTTGGGAGAAGACGAAGGAGAAGGTTTCGGTGGAAAAGTCGACATGAAGGCTCTGGCTAAAAATGTCGACTTAGAGGAGATCGTTAATGTGCTGAAGGTAGGGATCCTGAGTCACCTAGATTCTGTGGGTTAATAGTTTCCAGAACGACAAGAGATATATCGTGTTTCAGCATGTCCCAGACCAGAGAGAGAGGTGGATTCGGGTGTGCTGTTCCTCACATTTACCCTGTATATGTTGCTCATATTCGTGCCAGGACTACTTGGCCGGTCTGTCTGCGCCAAAGTTATCTTTTCATGTCTGACCAATTTGCTAAAATGCGAGATCCAGCCTGTGTATTGAACGTGAAGGCAGTGTATGTAGTACCACGATGCACGCGTCTAGCATGTGACACGAAAAATCAATCACATGACCCGTTCGGACACGTCAGCAAGACGTGGCCAGTACAAGTCATTCAGTTACAGCCTCCACTATAAGTTTCGCGTTGGATACGTTTCTCATCTTGCTCCAATTGCGTATCAGCAATGCGTCTTCTCCGCTCGCTGCTTCTGGCACTCTCTCTCGCTTCCCATATACTAGCCCAGGATGCTAGCGATATCCCAAGAGTCAGGCACGAATACCAGGTGCGTGTCGCATGAGGCGCTTGTGCCCAATGCTAATCCGTGCACAGAGCGATGTAGCGCGTCTTCGCAAGATAGTCATCAACAGGTGAACTTTGACTTACCCTCGTACTGTATTGAAAACTCATGCGTTATTCAGTCTTTACTCAAATAGGTATTGAATCTCGTCTACCTTGTTCTCTGTACTTGACCCGTTATCTTTAGAGATGTTTTCCTTCGGGAATTGATTTCTAATGCCAACGATGCTCTCGAGAAATTCCGCCTGACTGCTCTTATGGAGAAAGACCTCTATGATGGTGTCTCCCCCTTGAACGTGACCATCAAGGCTATCAAGGACGAAGATGGTATTGGCGGTCGCATCATCATCACTGGTATGTGTTGTTCTGGTTGTGTTCTGGTCGTAACTCAAAGACCTAGATACTGGTATCGGGATGAGTGCGGAGGAACTGATAAGCAACTTGGTGCGCTGCTTGGTGGTGCTGACGACGATTGATTACTCACGTTACATTCAGGGGACACTCGCGAAATCAGGGACTTCTGAGTTCCTCGACAAAGCGGACAGTTTGGACACGACCAACTCTGGTAACCTGATTGGCGCCTTCGGTGTCGGATTCTATAGCAGGTGCCTATTACTACTGCTTTACTGTGACGCAACGTTCGATGATCGATCGTTTTGACATCGCTTTTAGTTTCCTTGTCGCAGATAAAGTCACAGTCGCATCTATTCCTGCGAAGTCCTCGAAGCATCCCAATCCCTTGCAGAATGTTTTTAGCTCCTCTGTCGAAGAAGGCTCTTTTGAAGTATATCCTGACCCCCGCGGAAATACTCTTGGGCACGGCACCGAAATTACCCTTGAATTAAAGGCTGACGCGAAAAAATATTTAGCTCCCTCGAACCTGATGATGCTCATGTATGCCTGCCTCCCTCTAACTTGATACACGTCATCATGCTCATACTTGTCGAAGTAACCAACATTCAGTCTTCTCTACTTCTTTCCCTCTCTTTCTTTGGAACGAAGTGGAGGAGGAAGTTCCTGTAGAGGAGGAGGAACTTCCCGTAGAGGATGAGGAACTTCCCGTAGAGGATGAGGAACTTCCCGTAGAGGAAGTTCCTGTAGAGGATGAAGTTCCTGTAGAGGAGGAGGATACGCCACAGAATGATCCCGAGACAAAAGGCGACGAAGGAGAAGCTGTGGTCGAGGAGGAGAAAGAATCCGAACCCATTGTACCCAAGACGAAGAAGGTTATGGTCGGCCTGTGGGAGCACTTGAACTCTCAACCACTTCTCTGGATGCGGTACGCAGCGATATTTTGATTGAAAGGGGCTCGAGACTAAGTTCACGGACACCAGTGATCCCAAAACGATCACGGACGAGGAATATGACTTGTTGTATCAAGCCACGTTCAAGGACTTTCAAAAACCCCTGGCATGGACTCACTTTGCTGGAGACTCAGGGGACGGTGTCTCCTTCCGTGCACTCATTTATATTCCTTCTCGCTTGTGAGTTGTGAACTTGAGCACTGGAATTTGATTACTGATGCACTCTAGACCTAGCGATTTCTTCAACAAGCCACTTGATGCATACACCTATGACGTCAAACTCTTTGTAAAGCACGTTTTCATTACTTCCGATCTCGGTGAACATGCTCTGCCCAAGTGGGCTAGCTGGATTAAAGTCATAGTTGACGGTACGCATCCGCATCTATCTCACAAACAATGACTGAATACCTTGATTCGTGGATAGCTGAGGATCTCCCTCTAAATGTATCTCGCGAGACATTGCAATCCAGTGCATTCCTCAAACAGATGAAGAACTTCATTATTCGCCGCCTTCTTCAGCTCTTTGGAAAGATCGCCGACGAAGATCCAGAAAAGTTCCATGAGATCACCACAATATATAACACCGTTCTCAAGCTTGGCGCATCAGATGATAGCAAGAACCGCGAGAGAATCACAGCGCTGACTCGTTTTACAACCAACCAAAGGAACGATACGTCCTTCGATGATGTACGTGAATCACAGTGAACAGGAAAGATCGTAGGACTGATCCACGCAAAATTCTGAAGTATGTCAATAATAAAAAACAGGGACAGAATCAGATATTCTATCTTGCTGACATGGGCAAATCTATCGAGCATCTCTCTGGCAGTGTTTTCGTGGAGAAACTCCATGCGAGAGGCTACGAGGTCTTCCTCATGAATGAACCTTTGGACGAGGTCTTAATACAAAGCCTGCAGAAATGGAAGTGAGTTATTCATTGATTCATGCGGACTTGACGATGACCATTTGCAGGGGCATTCGATTCCAGGATGTCGCCAAGGCTGGCCTCAAGTTTGGAGACGGTAAGCATTGACTTTTGTGCACTGTTCGGCGATCAGTAAAGACTCGCTACAGATTCTGAGGATGAAGTAGAAACTATGGCAGCTCTGACGGAGAAATTTGCGCCTTTGCTGAATTGGCTGAAGGTCAAGGTTGGCGAGAATGCGAGAGACGGTAAAAATTTCACATAGCGTTGAAAGATCCCAAGCTGATCTCAAAACGTAGTTGTTATTTCTGATAGGCTCGTGACGAGCCCATGCGCCATCGTGGCGGACAGCTTTGGCTTCACGGCCAATGTTCAGAAGCTGATGAGTGCCACAAACAAAGGCGCCAAGGATGGCATGCAAGAAATGATGAAAAAGCAGAAAGTACTTGAGATTAACTCTCGCTCGCCTCTGATTGAAGGCTTACTCCACCGGGTCAAACAAATGGAAGTAGATGGTGTAGTGACAGATGAGGACCTTGAGGCTGAACTTGAGGAGGTTGCAGCGATCCTTATTGACGGAGCACTGGTCCGCTCTGGCTTTGAGGTAGCCGACTCCAACCTGTAAGTTTTCTGCTGCTCACATACTTCCCGCTTACTGACAAAATGGCGTGACAGGTTCCTGACTCGCGTGGATCGTGTCTTGAGACGGTCATTAGGTGTCGCGGAGTCTGCGCCAACAGATAGTACTGTGAAACCTGCGCCCCCTGTTGACCCATCACTTTCTGAGGAAGTTTTGAGGTACGAAGAAGACGCGGAGACGTGGGATAAATTCACAAACGATGAAGGCGCGGAGACGTGGGATAAATTCACAAACGATGAAGGGATCCAATTGGAGATGGAGGAAATTGACGAGGACGGGAACGTAGTTGTTGGCCACGACGAACTATGACTCTGTGCTAGTAGTAGTAGAGATAGTTCGAGTTGAAATTTCGACCAAGTGCTACATACTGCATTTGTGAACTCTTACTAGTACTACGAAAGTTGTCCTCCTGCCGTGGTGTGTTCACACCGTCACTGCCTTCAGGTCGACCACTGCTGCATTCACCAACATGCCATCGGCTAAACCAGCTGCGTTCTCCCGTCTCCAGCTCGCTGCGGCCCTGCTCGGTGAGTAGCCAGACTTGTCTTAAGCACCGCACTCGAACTCGTCGTACTTCCAGAATACGACAACGATTCAGACAGCCCCGACGCACCCTACCGCTCCGCTCACGAGAGCGCCATCTTTGCCCACCTTCGGCGCCATGATCCTTTGAACAAGTCCCGCAGGAACACCGACTATCTCGGTGTTCAAGTTCCAAGCGAGGTTGGAAGTGATCCGCCAAACAGGAAATCAAGGGCCTCAATAGATGCCCTCCGCAACCCTTTCGGAAATGTCAACGACGGGGATGAGTCGGGTGATGAGGATGGTGTACAGGTTGACCTCACCTCATGGGGCCTTGACGCTTTCATGGACAAGGACAAGGCAAAAGATAAAGGTAAAGGTAAAGGGAGGGCCAAATCAGAAATACTTCCCAATCCGCACGTTAATGGTCCACTGCCTACTGTACACAGTGTCGTTGGTGACACTCCCCGCAGCAGGAGTATGCGGTCCATGAGTGTTGGGGCCTTGAATGATTTTGGCGTCGGCGGTGCATTCCTGGACGGACCCGACAGTCTTGGTGTGCGGACCTCGACGGATCTCGACCAGCTCCAATCACCGCTACCACCACTTCAACGTCGCCGTGCTTCTACTCATGTACTCATCGAGACCCTCCCTGTTCAACCACCTCTACATTCCGTCCCTTTCCCTTCCGTCTCCGTTTCGGGGCGGTCATCTCCTGGTCCAGAAGAAATTCTAAGACCGGGATCCCGTTCATCACGCTTAGATTTCCAGGCCGCTCACGCGCGCACACAATCTAATGCAAGCTTGGGCTCAAAGGCTTTGCTAAGCGATGTCCCTGATGATGAAAATACTAATCCGTTCGCTATTCAACCTCCCTCTCCAGACCGTGCTTCTCGCTTTGATCCGAAAGCGATTCGAGGTCGAACCATGTCGAATGGATCGATGGGCACTATGGTATCAAAAAACATGCTCACCGATGACAACGTTTTTTCCGACCGTCCCCCTTCTCCGTCCCGTTCCTCGCGCTTTGATCCCAAGGTGCATGGTCGGACCCCGTCCGTTAACTCCATGGGCACACGTATGCTTCTTGAAAATGACGCTGATGCCGAGTCACGACGTGATCGACCACTCTCTGCGTTAGAATTACTCCGGCCGAAAGTTCTTGTCATGCCAAGCCCCTTACAAAGTACTGTCCCTACTCAATCACCTCAGCCCGCGATGAGACCACTCAGCGGTTTCGAAGTATCTACTAACGGTTCTCTTCCTCCGGCTGTCCGATCTTCCCGCATGTCCATACCTGTTGCTTCCAACTCATTTACCCCGAACCCTCGTGCTAGCCTTTCGTTATCCCAGCTTGCTTTCCGTAACACGCTGGTCGTTGGTGGACAGAGGGATATTACCTATTCCGACATCGATCGACATTTCCCTCGCGCACTCAAGGATGGTGAACAGGCACAGTTTGAGATGGAAGAAGAAGAGTCACCAGTGCCTTCCTCTGTTCCCTTGCCTCCTCATCCGCCACCGACGGAGTTGGAGATTAGACGACCGGCTGGTAAATTGTATGGTCGAAGCTTGATCGACAATCTTGAACACCGAAAACTGGAGATGAAACAGAGGGCTCGGTATGCTTGTCATATTGAATGCCAGTTTTCTGAGGCTTACTATGTTTCCTCATAATAGTACATTCCGGGGTGATAACCGACCTTCTATGATGGTCCGCGGACAGATTAGACGTTCAAGCACCCTGATTGATCCTGATTCGCTCGGCCTTCCATCAAACCCGCAAGACCCTGACAGTAGAGTGAGACGAAGTTCCACTGCAAAACCACCGCTCTTTGTCTCAAATGGCGACAGACTACCTGGAGCCTCGGCTTCGACCGGGAACCTCCCACAAAGCCGTTCCGTCTTTGGTGTCGACACATTGTGGGATCGCGAGTTGCAGAAGCTTAGCGAGATTGAGGCTCGAGAACAGGCTGAGGTTGAGGAGCGTAGGAACCGCGAGCAACAGAATGCAGAACGACGTCAGCGGAAGAAGAAGGGCAAGCCGAATTCACAAGAAATGGAATCGATGCCACTACAACCCGAGTTGGGTTCTGGAGATGTTTCAGATTCTCGTGTGTCATCCGGACCTCCTATACTTCCAGCCATCCAGAAGCCTATTCTCAAGCGTGCACCAGCAGCAGACGATGATGTACCGAGCGAGAGTGAAAGCGACGACGACATTCCTCTGGGACAGTCTCTTGGCCGCATCGCCGACAACGCAGCTGATGACTGGGTGGCAGAGTCATCTGATGAAGATGAAGGGCCAATACGCATAACTGGTAATGAACCTGGCAATGCCAGGTCTTCTGTGCTATTAACAGCACCGCAGTCAAATGAGGTGGAAGATGAAGATAGCGAAGAGGATTTACCTTTGACTGCGGCCGCCGAACGGATTGCCAAGCGAGCAACGCGGTTCCCACCTCCGAGACCCATGGATGATGAGGATGACGAAGATAAACCTCTCGCAGCGGTGCTCAGCGAAACAAGGGTCTCTCACAGTTCCAAGCTGTCTCTGCCGAATTTCAGCTTCGATAATCTCTCCGGTGAACGTCCATCGACGAACGACGACGACGACGAGCAGCCCCTTGGGCTCCGTGCCTCCCGTCTTCCTGCGATGGCTTCCCATACCTCTCTTCCATTTGTGGATGGGGATGGTGGGGATGGTAAGGATGAAGACGACGACAAGCCACTTGCATTCCATCCTGAGCAGCAACGCAAGACGCAATATCAGATGCTTGCCCAGTTGCAGCAACAGCATCAAATGATGATGCAGGCGCAGATGCACAACAGCTTCTACTTTGGCTCCCCTGCGATGATGGGCTCTGGTTTTTTTTCACCACCCATGGGCATGGTTGCCCCCCCTTTGATGGGCGTGCCTATGCCTCCTTCTCCTCCTCCAGTGCATGATGCTGCCAAGTACGGGCGTGTGGATAGGTGGCGTCACGATGTCGCTGTTGAGGGCGATCAATAGATCTACCTTATTAATCACCTTGGAGGTTACTCTTGTTGCCATTCAAATATGTATCCCAGCTCTGCCTTTTTTTCCCTTCTAGTACTCACATCTCTTCCAACATGACACTTGGACACTTGATCGGATCTTGCAACCCTTTAAACAAGGCAGCATTAGAAATAAGTCACTCCTTTAATGTCCTTTGCATACAGAAATACATCGGTACGACGAGATAAAATGTCCGCGTAGATCTACTCGAAAGATACCGTGAAACAATGCGACATGGATCCGTGAATGAAAGTGACTATTAAGTAGTTGCAAGAGTTATAATGAATGCACGGATGGGAACAGAAGAAGGGGAGCGGAGGACGAGCTCGCAAGCGATAGAACACGATTCGGTAACAGAACATTGATAGAAAGGGAGAACGTAAAGCTTCCCGAGCTCGGTCTTATCATGATTCTAGTCAGTATTGAGCATGTATAAGTAAAGAAACGGAGGGAGAGGGACAAAGTGGGAGGATCATGACGGATTCGTAATCCACAACCTGCGTTTCGGGACTGTGACAATCGAAACCTCTCGTCTTCCCATTTCCTCTTCTATTCGCCGTTGTCTAGTGTCTTCGTCGACATCATCCTCATCCTCATCTGTCTCAACAGAACGAGGGCCCTGGCTCGTAGAGACGTCATCGTGGCCGGTCGCGCGGTAGAGGGGTTGGTGCAGGTATGGTCCGCGGGCATCGGTCGGGAAAGGATATTGATCCGTGCCCGTCATGGAGAGTGGACGGGAGGTCGGTGTGCCAGGAGAAGCAGCGGGCTGCGGGAGTGGACCGCAAACGCGTGCAACTAGAGTAGTTAGAAGAGATTTGCCGGGACGTCCATGCCACGCAAGCACGAAGAGTGATATGTAAAAAATGAGGGTCCAGAGAAGGAATACAGCAAACAAGGACATAGGAGCACGATACCAGAGAGCAACAAGAGATAGGACGCAGAGTGCAAGAACAAGTATGTGGAAGGAAATCCGGAGGCAGACTTCGAGAGGGGGTGGGAGCTCGTACGTGGTAGTACGGGGGAACGCGGGCGCTGGCATCAACGCGCGAGTGCTAAGCATGTCTGCTGTATTAGGGGTTGAGCCATTCGAATGCCCCTGCATTCTGCCATGAGTGGCAACGTAATCGAGTTCGTTCTGTTAATTTAAAAGCCATCGTTCACGCGCATATCGCAATGAAAGAATGGCAAGGAGAAAGAAACGGTATGAAATCAGCATCGTTGGGTCCTCAAGCAACATGAAAGGTCATGCATACCACTGCATTTAGACTGCGTCGCCGATCAAGCCAATCGACATCGCCTAAGCTACGAGGCACCACTGGCACACGTTGATAAATCTCGATATTTGGGTATGCAAGGCCATTGATGCTGGCCCGACGGATGCGTGCAGGGCGGTTAACTACCTCGAAGGCTCGCTGGGGTCCAGCAGAATGCATTGATTCGCTGTCAATTGAGACCCTTCCTTCCCGGCTCCGGCGACCAAGCCAAAAACTAGAACCACCCCATGAATGTAAACGCGCTCGTGGTGAGGAGGGGGGGGAAGGCGGGTATTGTATTTGCTGCGGAGCAGGACTTGACGCCAACTTTTCTGCCGTGTCTACGGAATTGGCGCGAGAAGCAGCGGCCTCGGAACGATTCCCGACCGTCTTCTGAGGACGAGGTCGTGCTAATCGAAAGCGTGACAAAATATAGAGGACAGGTACGATGACATAGAGTGCAACGACCAGTATTAGTCCCGCTATACCGTGTCCCGTTTTGAGAATGGGAGTCGAAGCATTACGTTTTGTCACGACCATCGTAGATCGGATGGACGTGAAGGATGTAACAAGACCTGCGAGTCCCAAACCGTATGCCGCGATAGCGATCACCGACGCTGGATAAACAATGGAGGCATTAAGGCCAGTTCGGGGGGTGACCTTGGTTGGTGGAAGTGCTAATCGCGCGAGGAGGATTGCGGGAAGGAGAAGGGCGACGGAGAGAGGGGCGGCGAGTTTGTGTACAAAGGAAACATCGTACGCTTCGAATGAGTGGGTGGTGGAGGTGGAGGTCGCCGTGGCCGTGGTGGCGGGAGTGCCTGCTGACGAAGTCGTGGTCGGAATTGACTTGCGCTGGGATGCGCACTGGGTCATGTATTGGACAGTAACTCCAGCGCCATTGGCATTGAGGCCGGTTTGCAGCTGTCCCGTAGGTCCACCCCAGGAAGAATTAGAGGCGGTGACGACCCCATTGTAAGCCCTGAGAATCCAGACTTCATTGAGGTATGTGCCATTCTCGTCTTGACCACCAAAGACGATGGTATCTGCGGCTCCTTGCCGATTACTACCGACAAGTGCTTGGTTGAATGAATAAGCGACAGCGCCTTCCCGAGGAGTGGGGAAAGTCGGTATGCCGGATGTGCCTGGGTCACCTGCGGGAAGGACTCTGCTCCAGGCCCCAGTGTCGATGTTCAAGATTGCAACTTCACCATATTGGAGACCGCCTTGATCGTCCCAATATGAAGCATTAAAAGTACCGAGGATGAGAAAAACCTGAGAACCAAAAGAGGGGGAGGCCGTGGAAGGATTGAAGACCAATGCACCGCCGTATCGAGGGGCCGGACACGCAGGGGGGGTTATCTGAGAAGGAGAAGAACCTGCATTGACAACATAGGAGTTGGATTCGGCACAAGTGTCGCCGGCGTCGGCTGTGGTATTGCATCCACTGACGGAGACGACGTACGTACCCAGGACGGTGGAAGCTTGATTGACGTTGGATCCAGGTGCATTACCCACAGATTGACTAGACCAGCTACCAAAGGTGTAATTTGCTGCGAGATTAGAGGAGAGAGCACCAGTTACTTTGAACTGCCAGACGTCATTGACTGGGAACATGGAGTGACCATCCGTACCACCAGACATGTAAAAGGTGGTGTTTGTGGAAGCGCTGTCGGCGGGGGTGCGATAATCTCGACCACCTGATGCGCTCCATCGGGGGGGAGGAGCACCGGGGGAGACGGAGACCTCTGACCAAAATTGGTTGATATAGTCGTACTCCTTGAGACGATGTGAGCGGAAAAGGAAAGGGGGAAGAGTGTGAACGAACCCAGACGTCGGACAATGGCTGGCCATTGCTGCCTTTTCCACCGAGGAGAAGATGGGCATGGCGACTGCAAGGGTGGATGAGAGAGAAAGAGAGGGAAAGAGGAACGGGAGACGGACTAGCTAGAGGAGAAGTCATCGCCACTAAGGGCCATGTACCTGTCGGGAGGGGTAGTAGAAGGCAGATCCGCCTGGGGGGCTCCAAGCTGGGACCATTCAACGGTATTAAAATTGATGCTGCGGGGAGAACGTGAGATGATGGAAAGAAAGAGGAAGAAAGGTGAACGGACAGGAACGTTTGAGAAGTCGGGATGCCGCTGGAGGATTCGCCGCCAAAGAGGAGGAGGGTGCGTGAGCTGTCGTCGTAGCCGATGGAGGAATATGTGAGGGGAGGAGCGGGAGAGCCCTGGATGAGGTTGGTGATGTTGAGCCACTGAAGGGGTGGGACGGGCATGTTGGTGGAGATTGCCTGGGGGACGACGGGAAGGGGGAGGAGGAGGAGGAGGAGGAGGCCGAGCATGGCGACGATGAGCGGGAGAGGGTGAAGACCGTCGCTGGCGAGCTCAGGGCGCTCAGAGAGAGCGGGCGCGTGCGAAGACAGAGTGGGACGACGACGGCGGTCTCGCTGATTCCCTAATTTGGAAAGTCATCCCGGGGGAGACGCCGATTGCGGCCTGGAGCGGACCGAGCGGGCCGATAAGAAAAACGCGGATCTCGTGACTTTGTCTTATGTCCATCATGATGAAACGGACACGAACAGACGACGTGCGTGCGACTCGGTGCACTTCACAGTTTCAATGCAGCGACGCGTGAGTTGTGTACAACTTTGTTTCAATTCCCTAATTCATCATTGCTGCTTTTGCTAGTACTTCCGCCGGTGATTTGGCTGCCAGCATTCGCGCCGCCTCCATGCGCGTCCGAAAGAGTCTGTTTCGTGCCTCTACGTATCTCCCGCCCCCAACGTGACTCACACCCTGTTCGACGTGTCTTATAGCCGTCACTGAAGGATATCTGAGTTCACCGCCTTCCACACCCTTGAAACAGGCACCTGTCTCTCTAACCGGCGCTGCTGGTTACCAACTTTCCGCGCGTGAAAGTTATCGCCAAGTATTCTCTTCATCAT
The DNA here is from genome assembly GCA_038088635.1 of Veloboletus limbatus. Lineage (NCBI taxonomy): Eukaryota > Fungi > Basidiomycota > Agaricomycetes > Boletales > Boletaceae > Veloboletus > Veloboletus limbatus. Next base: position 13,997 of record JBBPJJ010000058.1, read on the forward strand.
CCGGCACCTATTCTCCCCTTCCATCTCCCTCCAAGCGTAAACACTCCAACCCCGATTCTCATGACGATGACGAACAGTCGATCATCACTCCCGAATCTCAAGATCGAGGACACTCGGCGGCGGAGCTGCGTGGTGATGACATGGAGGTGGATAGGCCCATGAAACCCCTACGGCGATCTGGACGGATCAGGGAGTTGTCATCTTTTCCACCAACCTCCTTGTTTCGTTGTGAAACGGAAATGAATTCGCATCAATGCGAAGAAGATTCCACCAACATGCCCTCTACACAGCTCCTCTCACTCGAATCGGCCTCTGACAATGAACAACAGTAAACTGTGATGCGGCGGATGCTTATCATTTTAGGTAAGTCCTCCAAATCGGCCATTTCCCCGACACAGCTTCCATTTTTGATTCCAGTGTTTGTCTCAAAGTCGGCAACTTTATTATTGTTATATTTTTTCCGTACAGGTCAACCGATATCAAGTGCTGAAACTGTAGTGCCCTCGCCAATTTGTTGTAGATCTGCTGTGTCGTTGCTTCGGAATAATGGTCATACACCTGTCAACATTCCTGTGTCCATCATGGAGTGTCCTCTGAGGCTTCAGGCCCGGTCGCAAATCCGTGCCCCTGCGTTGCCTTGCGGAGTTGACAATGTCGACCAAAATGCAAAGTGCGCTAATTAGCCCCGTTACTTCAATGCCATCAGCTGTTCCTCACGTTGTTCTGACAGTTGCCTTGTGGTCAGTGGACGGTGCTGCGTACGTAAGATATTTCGGTTGTCATATAATCGATGTGGCCTCGGACCCACCTACCTATCGCGTTTGTCTGACACGCACTGTCCCATCGACTTTCCCACATTCGGACGCTGCACTTTTCAGGTTAAGGGCTTGGTTGGCACTATATCCCGCGAGCGTCGAGAGCACACGCCCGATGCAAATAATTCCAGATCTCCGACCAGATACATGTTGCGTTCATTGGGAAAACTCGATTTAGTGCTGATCGCGTAGTATATCTATGTGCACAATCTCCACCGGAAAATAGGTCCCTTTTGTTCCTTTAAATCCCTCCCCGTTCAAACGACATCTGAACGTCGTTTCACCTTCCCCTGTTCTCCCCGCCATTCGCTATGGCTTCAGCACCGTCGCTGTCAGCTTCCGGAGCCGAGGAGCGTTTCAACAAGGCTAAAAAACATCTATGGCAAGTAAAAGCGCTTGCTCCTCCTCTCTTAGCGTGATGGTTGGATTGACAATGCATGCGACGTTGCAACAATGCATCGTCCCTGCATTTCAAAATGAGCCAAGTCCGTCGCTTTTTGCGACCTGGGTTTTTCACGCCTGCCTGCGCTTACGCGCCACACGTCCTCGCCAATGGGTACCTTATAATAATAATGCACTATCCTCAGGGCTTCTGATTCTCCAGCGCACGAAGAGAACCCCGAGCGACCAGAACTTGACATGAAGTCACCCTCTCCAGAGTGCACCAGGATACATTCGAGTCATTCGGCCACACCTGACCGACCCCGATCTCCCCGATTAACGGCAAAGCCACAGGCCCCGGAATGCATTCTCAAAGGGTCATCAAAGTTCGTCATTCCTTTTTTTCTTTCTCTTCTGCACGGTGAATTGTTGATCGGAATATGACTGTAATGTATTCGCTGCGAACAGCAGGCCGCAACATGTCTTGCCACCTTTCCCTCGTGAGGGATTCAATTTCGATCACTACCGTCGATTACCCCCTCCACGGTCTTGGAATGCGACGGAACATGTAAACCCCAGAGACAGCTCAGTTTCCAGGTAATTCTTTACTCACATGTAATTGATTCTAAACTCACACCGACTTGACTTCAAGAAGCCGCATCGCCTCGACGCCCCCAACAGCGCCGCGGACTAATAACGAGACTCTACCACGACCTGTTTCGCTTTCGATCTTTAATTCACCTACTGCGACCTACATGTGGCCGGGTTTTCAGGCTGCGTCACAAATGAGTCACCCTCCCATCATTTACGTCAATTATGAGGTTAGAGACCCCATGCGGTCAGCGTCAACCAGCTCTGTGCTGAGCACACATGATTCACCTGTCATTTCGTGCGTTCTTTGCCGCTGCCGCCAGGGGGGTTGTTTATTGATCTTCTTCGTCAGCTCCCCGGGGTTGACACATTATGATCACTCTGCTACAAATATGCTTCCCAAGAAGCGGCGCAGTACATCACCCGAGAGGTAGTATGTTGGTCTCCATGTCTCTGGATGACTATGTAATCTTATCATGCACCTTTGCTACAGTGTATCGCCTGCCCGGAGTGCTTCCCGGAACATAATGGAGTCGATGAGGTATATCTACCATAGCCTTCACATTGACCTACTAAGGTATTGCCAGTCGGGCACAGCTATCCGACAAGGATTACCATCTTCAATCTGCTCAAAGCTCCCGGAAACAAGATAGGCAGGCTCCTCTTCAGCCCAATCGGTCTTTCACCACCACATTGGCACGCGCAGGGTCCCTCACCTCTTCTGAAGATGACCAGCTAAGAACATCGCGTGAGGGAAGCCCCCAGATTAGCGAAGCTAGTGAAGGGGGGGCGGTAACTCGGCCTACCACTCGGCGCCAATCGCCCCGCGGCGATGCAGACGCATGGGAGCGGTATGCAAAACCGACGTTGTCTGCCGATGGCACCACTAGAAAATGGCAATGTACGTGGCCGACACCGGAAGACCGCAAAAAGCCCACATGCGAATATACCTCTAAAAAGCAACTTGTCAAACGTCACGTCGAGACCACACACTTACGATATAAGTAAGTGTAACGCGTTTGCGACAAGCGATTTCTCATCCGCTTTAGGCCTTTTATTTGTGAAGTGTGTAAGAAAGGTTTCCCACAAAAGACATCTCTGGATACGCATATGCATGGCCAGTGCGTATAAATCTGTCAGGAGATTAAGTACACCAGCTCACGTTTTTGTTAGTACGGGATCCACACCCCATGTTTGTCGTTATGGATGCGGAATGGCATTCAAAGATCCCGCTCGGAGGCATCGTCACATGGTTGAGGAACATGGATACGTTCCAAGGCAGTCCAAAAAGAAACACAAAACCGGCCCATCTCCTCAAGAGGGCACTGGTGCCAACCCTGCGCGCCCATTCACGTTTATAAGTGGCTCTGATGAGTAGAACTTGGAATTTGTTTATATGCATGATAGTTCATATGTATTGTAACAGACCAGCTTGTATCTTTATGCTGCCATAGCGTATATTTATGTATGGGATATCCTCCTCTGAAGATGATATTATATCACCTATCACTGCGGGGATGGTCACTGTTCCGTACTATACCACCTTGAGTAGCATTTTGGTGATTCGGAGTGCTGCAATGATACTGTTGTGAGGGGCACAGATAACGAAGTGCCCACGTGTGACTTGCGGCCGCTAGAAAGAAGGCTCACGATGAGTTCATGAGTGTACAGCCTGGACTCGGATGATCACGTTCTTCCACGAACCGGTTGTCGCGATGGCAAGGAAGCTGACTGTTGACCTCGCCGTTGACGATGAAACAGATGGGCGAGACGGTATCCTCCGCACGTCGCTACGCGTGTCTCTCGGAAACTATCTGACACATGGCGATCAAACGTCAAGGAAAGAAGGTGATCTGGATGACTATGGTAGCGGGGGGAAATATTTTCAACAATGAGCTGGATCACCTTGTTCCAAGTGACAACCGACGTCAAATCAACTTTGCATCAGTCGCAATGCCACGACCGTTCCCGAAATGAGCTGTCACGACGAGAGGCGTTTTTGTTTATTTTTTATTTTTTTATTTTTTATTTTACTACACTTACTCGTTCGATCTCCGTGGACACATGCCAAAGCGTTCTGAACCACCGAACCTTCCTTTTCGGGGTAAGGACACAGCCACCGTCCGTGTTTCTGTGATTGACGGTCGGCATGCCGGCAAAGTCGAGAAAATGCCTTCCCTAAAATCATCCCCGCCGCTTGGGAGCCTTGCCATCCAAGCACCGTCACTAACACCGCAGCTAGTGCATGTTTCACCAGAGACATGCCATAACCTCAGCCTGTTCAAAGGCGAGTATCCGACCCTCCTTTTGTAAGATCAGTGGCTCAGGCTCATCCCCCGAAGACCTTCTCAGGGAATACCGCAGACTTGATGACACCATCACGATGCGGTTGAATCGCTCAAGTGCACAGTTCCGCGATCGAGATCGCGAAGGCACTGGCGGCAAAGGCAATATACAAGATCAGGCCTGTGCATATGTGTGGAAGGAACTCCTTGGTAAGTTGCATTTCTCTTTCCCAACGGGTCGTTATGTTAACTTGTGATCGCGTCAGAGAACTGGAAGCGGAGAGCGGAAATTGTGGAGTATTGCGTGGATGTTATGGATCAGTCCATGAGCGAGAAGCGCAAGGTACTCGATGGACTCGAAGGCGATGCCAAGACTAAGAGGAAGGCACAAGCTGAGCTGTTTTCCGACGAGGTGAAGGTCAGAAGCAAGCAATTTCATTACCGTCAATAACTCCCGCTAACGGCCTGGCGTCCAGAGAAACCAGGTGTACAATGAACTGTCGATTGAAAAGATAATACGAAACCGGGCCCTCGAGGGTGAGTCGCATCCCTGACCCTACACCTTTCTTGCTAACATGCATAGCCTTTCAATCTCGATGTCGATACTTCACACTCCCGAGGCACAATGCTGAAACGAGAAAGTGGTGGGACAGTACTCAGTCATGAGAAGCACCATAGTGCCACTCTCCTCGTTGTTTTCATTTCGCGCCAGCGCCGCCCACCATCTGCACGCATGTTATCAGATTCTTTTGTTCGTCAAGTAGAGTCAATGTCTCAGCGACTTGCAGCGGCTTCAATAATAGCATGCTTACATCATCATGACGCCATTCTTTTGTAGTACCCTTATGCGCTCCCTTGAAACAATACCACGATCATGTTATCCGTCCTTGCGCTCCTCAGTTTGTGTGTATCAGCACACGCAGCTGTATACTCGTTCAGAGTCCAAGATAGCTCACAAATCGTCCTCACCGACGATGTCAAGGTTCCAGTGGTGCTGGGCGTAATGTCTCGCTGCCCAGACGCTATACTGTGCGAGACGGTCTGGGACCGCGTGCTCCAGAGAGTCGGCGATAAAGTGGACATCTCTCTCTCTTTCATAGCAAAGTATGTCCGCACCCTGTAATTCACCAGGGTTCTTCACATTAATACGACCAAAGGCCAAATTCATCAGACCCCGCTTATGGGGTAACGTGCATGCACGGCTTGGAGGAGTGCGCCGGAAATGTGCACCAGTTATGCGTCGCCAAATACCACCCAACCTCAGTGTGGTGGCCTTTTCTTCAATGCCAAAACTTTCAAGGCCGAGACCAGATCGGCCTGCCTGAAACAGCCGTGACCTGTGCCACAACCGCCGGGTTTGAATGGGAGACTGATGAATCAAGTTTGTGCGCTGGCGAACAAGGACAGGGGGAAGAAGGCGTCAAGCTACTACAGGAAAGCGTTCGGAACAGTATACAGCTGGGCATCGAGTAAGCATTGTCTCAGGGGGCTCTAATGATGAGATCTGAGGATTTTGGCATAGGACAAGCTGCACGATTATGATAAATGGCAGGCAAGTCTGCATTCGTGACGGCACTTGGTACGAGTGTGAGGTGGGTGGCTTCTGAGGTGCCAACGGAGATATTCTTTACATCATACACAGGGTGGACACACGGCTGCCGACTTCATCAGGCAAATCAATGAGGAGTACCAACGTCTGAATAGTGATGATTAGGGGGCGCAGGCATTCATATTCACTGTCGGAGCGCGCCCAGATCGTGCACGGTGGCGAATGACCATGTGCATGATTATCCACCAAGAATCAATTCGTACACGATGACCACTAGGTTTAATCCTATCAGGGGAACTTGTTTACATGAGTGGTTGGGATATTTCCTCCATGCATGTTTGAACACGCTTACTGCGCATGAGTGTCCGCACGGCACTGATGAGGTTTATCATGCGGACTTTGACGCCGACATCGTGCTGTGCATAACCGTAGCTGGACTGGTCATAGGACTGGTGGAAAGCAGCGTTGGAGTTCTGAGGTTGGGTTGAAGTCCAGCCAACTGCAACATGGAGATGACTTTGAGTGAGGAAAACGGAGGAGAGGAGGAGAACACACTGCGTGCAAGAAACCTGTCCTCGCTGAGCACCGCCATGGCATTTATCAAGAGAAGGGAGACATATAGAATAGTACCGATGGTGAGCATCGTTCGCAGAGCACCGTACAACAAGAGCGTGACCACCAACGCGTGCGTGACGTCTCGCGTGACACAGCCAGACAATTTCTCTCTCATGTATGCCATCTCGAAAAGTATCAGACATAGTGCGTGTACCGGTCGAGCCATACTCACCATGCTAACTTGTTTTACAGACAGTCATGTAGGCTGCAGTCTACGACCTTGCTCCTGCCCCGAAATCGCCAGGGTACATTGGCAGAGTCGCCGAAGGTAGGTTATGCTGCACGACGAGCCCACTCGTACCCTGATCGCGTTCATCACCAGCTATTGGAATCCTATGCAATGGATTCAGGAGAAATTTGCCCCCGCGCCAAAGAAAGCGTCTGAACGCGCGCTCAAGCACCAAGATGGCCCGGATGCAACTCCTGTCCAAGACGAGGTATTCCAGGCAGCGCCCACGAGTGACGCAAAGGTAAAGGAGTCCACGTTCAAGGAAAAACAAGTCTTCAAACGACCCAAGCAACCTGCGCATGAGGTACATCGCACCGTTCACGTGTGGAAGGCATCTGCTCAGCAATCCGCTCCTTGAATCTCAGCACAAGTATTCCACGGCAAACTTCAAGATTTCACATAGGAAGCTGAACATGCTTGGGAGGCAAATATCTGGGAAGCCCATCGATCATGCTATAATGCAGATGCAATTTAGTGAGAAGCGCGCTAGCGGTCGCATTAAGAGTATGTTGGCTACTGCGAAGCTTCATGCCAGCGTGTACAAGAAGATGGATTCATCGAGGTTGATTGTCTGTGAGTACATTGCTGGTGTTTTACCTGGGAATGATTAGCATTTGCTAACACACGCGTTTACTCAGCTGAGGCATGGGTAACCAAAGGGCCAAAGCAACTCAAACGGCTCGAGCCCCGTGGACGAGGGAAATTTGGCATACGGGTACATCCAGATTCGCGGCTGAATGTAACACTGCGCCCAGGCAAGAGTGTCGAGCAGCTACAAGAGGAGAAGCGTAAGATGCGGTTGAAGAGGATAGTATCGGCTGGCATCGTTCGTGAGGACGTTCCCCTCCGAAACCCTGCATCGATGTGGCAATGGTAGACTAGGCAGGGCACAGAATACTCTATCACACTGCAGCTTCGCGTATGAAGCAGGCCGCCAATAAAAGTCACAGCCACCAGACGTCGTAAAGTGAACACGTTTGAGCACAACTACCACCACACGAACGATGCTGCGGCACTGGCGAACTCTTTCCCTGCTCCTTGTGAGCTCATTGCTCCCCTCCTTTTCCTTCGCCGGCCCAGCTTTCGAAAATACAGCCATCGTGCGCGCCATTGAATTCGGCGGTTCTCTCGTCCATGTCAGTACCACGTACGCTGTCAAGGCACTCGAACATGGTCAAACCGTGTACCACATCGCCCTCGGTAAGAATGAGAGGGAAAAGACGAGTTGGATAGAAGCCAGGGTCAAAGGCCAAATGCTACCGCTAGAAATCGTTGACCTGGGTGAACAGGAGACAAGGTACGTCGACTGTCATTCGTGTGCCCTTTGGAGTTTCACGCTATTCTGTTGCAAGTAATGTTCATGTATTTGCTGTGACGCTACCGAGGAAGCTTGCAGTCAACGGATCGATCAACCTTGTTCTCGAGACGATCCAGACGCATGCAACTTATCCTTTCCCAGCACACGCAGCGCAGACAGACCCTCAGCTTCTGCTATATGACACGAACTTATTCGTCCTCAGTCCTTACACTACTCTCGTTCAGCGTACTAAAATCAAGTGTGTGCATTTTGGTCCTGCTCTCGTCGTGTAAAGCTAATTGCTTGTACAGGTCCTCCTCTCCTGACATTCCTGCCTATTCTACTCCTGAAGGAGTAGACGAATTCGTTGGAGATGCTTCAGTGACAAAGTCGGGAGCTACCATCACGTACGGACCTTACCATAATGTGGGTCCCTCTACGACCGCGCAGTTCCTCTCCAAGTATCAACAATCCGTGTTTGTGCACTACAACTACGACCACCCCATTCTCCAAGTCACGAAGCTTCAGCGTTCGGCTGAAATCAGTCACTGGGGATCCAATCTTAATATCGAGGACAAGATTAACCTCCACAATGCTGGTCCTCTGTAAGTGGTATGCATGGTCCTGTTTTCCATGACTGTTGACCCTTGCGGAATGCATCCAGCCTCAAAGGACACTTTTCCCGACTCGAGTACCAGAGTCAACATTTTTTTGGTCGCGTGCCTCCGCATACGCTTAGCGGTCTGATATTGTATCTCCCTTCGGGTGTGACTAACGCGTACTTCTATGACTTGAATGGGAATGTATCCACGTCCAATCTGCGTCGAACCCCTTCTGTGCCCAAGGGCAGCAAGGCCATTCAACCCAGCGTGCTTGAAATGCGCCCAAGATATCCACTTTTGGGTGGATGGAACTATTCGTTCACTCTCGGGTTCGATACGCCACTCCCAGACTCCGTGAGCTGGGATGCAGCGAATCGGAGACACATTGTCGGTGTTCCTGTCATGACGCACATTCCTGGATCGGTGGTGGACGAGGCCGAGATCAAGATCATTCTGCCCGAAGGCGCGACGTAAGGATTTCGATTGTACAAAGTGATGGAGACTGAATGGAAGTTATTACAGTGACATTGAGGCTGTAACGCCTTTCCCTGCGCTGTCGAGTACGATCTCGACACATGTGAGCTACCTTGATACGACAGGGCGTCCAGCCGTCTTGATGACATACAAGAACTTGACTGACAAGCACACTGGCACGATATACGTACGTCGAGTGGGGTCGTGTCGCGGATGCATCTTCTGACGAGTGGTTGCAGGTCGTGTACAAGGTGCCGTTGTCAGCGCATCTGAAAAAGCCGATCGCGGTTGCAACTGTGTTCATGTTGCTGTTTGTGATTGGATTAGCAGCTAGACGGGTTGATCTGAGATTGCACAAGGCGTGAAGGTGTCAGTAGCGAGGTAGCAGGAATACATACATACGAGAGATGAATGCGTGACACGGGTCAGGTCGCACTTTGATGTTCACCCCGAGTACACTTCGCCTCGTTCGCACCTTTGCAACCGAAATTCCGCGCATACCCTCCAGAAAACTCCTTCGTCCGTATGACCTCGCCCTCCAGCTCAAGCAGCTCTCCGCTGACGGGAATGTCGACGCTGCTGCACAGCGCCTCCGCTCCGTACCCAGGGACGCTCAGAACGTCCCCGCATGGAATACCATGCTCTCCCTTTGCATGTCCCACAAAAAGTTCCAACTCGCGTACACGCTCTTCGTCGATGTGAGTCCCTCTTCTTCTTCCCAACAGCATCTTTTCACCGCCTGTACAGATGAAACGTCGCGGCTTCTCCCCCAACATTTCCACATTCGTCACCCTGTTCAAGGGTCTTTCTCAGATCTCTGACTGGGCAAGCCACCCCAAGCAGCTCGCTAATGCACACGCCCTCTATCACTACTATCTCGAATACACGCGATCCATCAAACACCACGATTCTGGCAACATTGCACAGCTCTCTCTCGCCCCCCTTGTCATCTACATATCCATCCTCGGTGCCGCAGGTGATATCCAAAAGATGTTCGATGTCTACTTTGCCATGGACCAAGAGGGTCCTCATACGCCAAACAGATTCGTGTTCACAGCCATGCTCCGTGGTATCACCAACAACCGGGAACGCACGGGTGTCATGTCCGTTCGTGATACCGCTGCTTCAGATGCAAAACACGTCTGGTTACAGATCGAAAAGACCATGCAGAAGTGTCCAGAATTCGAGCTCGACTCGCATCTCATTGCAGCAACCATACATGCCCTCACCCGTGGTCGACCAGCCGATCAGAATCTTGCACTTGACATTATCGCCCGCTACCTCGGTCTTACACGACCCGGCTACCCAGACCCCTTCAGTCTCTCCCCCTATCTCAACTACTGGACTCTCGATGCTGCCCTTCAAGTCTGCTTTGCAATGCAGAAATTCAGGCTCTGTGTCCACTTCATGCATCTCATCATGGACAATCTCGATTTCGATCTGCCGGGCGCCCGCTCGCTCGTGGCCAAGTCACACATTCACAAGCTTCTGCGTGCCCACGCATCCCTCGTCATGTTTGCCTCCCCTCACGAGTCCTCCCAAGCTATCGACACACTTGAATGGTGCCTGAAGAACGATGCTACATACGATATCCCAGAATTACGTCCCGACATGCGGACCTATCACCTCGTACTCATGACCTGCCTCCGCACCGGGGATTGGGAAGGCGCCATCAAGTCATTCCAGCTCATGACGGGCATCCAGACAGATTCTTTTGACGAGTCCGAGGGTAAGGCCTCTTTCAGGGTCCAGAAGCGGCCCGAGGGTAGGAGCTTCACGCCAAACGTGGAGACCATGTACTTTATCATGCGCACCGCGCTGCGGACCAAAGACAACACTAAGGGCTTACAGGCATTTCGGCTCTCCGAGTATGTTGGTATCGACAATTTACTCGAAGACAAGGTTGCCGAACCATATTATCGGGCGTCGTTTGCACGGGCGCTGGCGAGTATCGTCGATCGATTGTTGGATGATCCAAGAAATGAACACCGCCGAGAGCGGCTTCTCTCACTCAAAGCTCGCGCGCAGCAGGTGGTTCGGACCCTCGGGCATACCTTTAAAGCAGACAAGTTTACACTGGGCAACTTGTCCACACTGACACGGGAGGACGGCGCAGTCTCCTTCGACCTAGCCGCAAGGAGCAGTAAACCCCGCAATTGAACTGAGGGCCCACTACTGCATGTTGTACCTGGACTCTGCCACAATCATGTATAGATTATATTCACAAGTCAGATGAAGGCAAGCAACGTGTAGGAGACAACGATACAAGAAAACAAAGGAGTCCATGACAGGCTGTCTAGGGGTCCCGCAACCAGGCGTCCCATAGTGAGGGAGCTACAGTTCAGTACCGAGTTGAACTACGCAATCGAATTTGGACGATCCCCAAATCTCGAAGGGTCACCCTTGAAACTGGGCGTCGGGGGAACGAAAAGTGTATCTTCTGTCAGTGCCATCGACACCGGCTGGTATGTGTGTGGAACTGCTCCAGACGGTTCCGAGCCCCCGAACCCGGACGGATTCCCCATTGGCATTGGGGTGAGTCTTCCAGGCATCTTCCGGAGTCGAGCATTCTTTCGACGTCTGCAGAGTAAGATGATCCCCACAACGACAAGAACTATGAACACTAGGGCATTCAATGCCATGATACCGAGGACCGCTGGGAGATATTTGGAGAGATTCTCTATAGCCGTGGCAGCGTCCGTCGACAGCGTGACTGTCGTGGACCCGGATTCAGAATTTGAAACATTGTAGGTGACGTTGGTGTTCGGTGTACCGCCTCGAACATTATGAAATTCTACAGACGCTTGACTGGGGTTGATGAGAGGAAGTAATTGAACGTATGGGTTGCCCATGTTCCCTGAGGCGTCAAAGTTGCCAAAATTGTAAAGGGCGTAAATTGAACGGAGGACATTGTCACCGATCAGCCAGTCACTTGGACGAAGCGTCAGCACTATCACAACGTGGTACAGATCCGAAAAACCTACAATTGGCCAGATCCGACGGACACACTTTGTGGAATGAAGGAGCCCACGCAGGTGCTTGGACTACCCAGCGCAGTGGGGGTGACATCGAGCGGATGGATAGGAAAGATCTGGTTGCTTTGAGAAGCTGTCAAAAGATGATTGAACTCAAGATATATGGGGACCTACTCGATTTGAAGAGCCATGTCAATTTCGACGTCGCATGGAACAACCCATTGACCGAGACTGGAATCGTACTGTGCACCGGCAATGCCACCGTAAATGGCTGTACATACGTCGGTAGGAGCGTACCTTGAAATGGTTGTTTCATCATTGTTCAGTCGACCAACGCTAATGGGCAGCTTACGTGTATGATGTGCCACTGTCGAGTAGAACAACAGCCTTGTTCGTTGGCGCCGCCGTTATCGTGGTCGAGACGGTAACTGTCTGTGTTCCAACAATAAATGAGTCCAAAAGGACAGTCCATCGTGATGGTGCGGTGACCGGCCATGTTGGGATCTCATTTGTATGTGTGACGTTGGCGTATTGGGGATCCGTCTCGCCGATAGTCAATGTTCCCTGGACGCCATCACCATCTGAAGTGCTTTGGAGTGAGAATGCAATGAAATTGGGTTTGCTTGGATTGTATTGAAAGAGGTTGTAGAGCAACGTTCGTCCTGAGGATGATCCCGACTGGTTGAACGCCATATCGATATTGGAAAGAGAATCAAAGCCGAGACCCAAGATGCCTGCTGCACCGTATGACAATACAGGGTTTTGAGCCGTCGACACGTTCAAGTATGCTTGCTGGGGTACAGTGATACTGTGACGAAGATTAGCGGTGAGTGTGCAAGGAAGGACGTGGGGAAGATACCCCGCGAATACTGTCGAAGCAATGGCCACTTGACCTTGTGCCCAGCCCGAGCCATACTAACCGAGTGTAAGTCGTGACAAGGCAGGCCCCAGGCTGTGGATGCTTACGGTAACATTTAGGCTGGTCGACTGGGTAGGGGATGAGTGTGAGAGACGGGACGAGAGACAAGAGCACTGACGCTAGCCTCGGCATTGGGGAGCGATCCGAGGGTAGGGAGAACCCAGAGATCTGGAGATGATGAACGGGGAGGAAGGGCAAGTGGGAGACGTACGACCTACCAGACGAGCCCGTGTCGAGCTGGACGGGGAATGCTAAGTCGCAGATGAGTTTTCGAGATGCGGGCCAGATGGAGCAAATATGCTTACAGACGCCACCTATAGAGACCTGTGGCGCGAGTGAGACAGAAAGAGAGCGACAGACGCGCGCACGAGACCTACATTAGCGATGTAAATCAAGTCATGGACGTCGCTTTGGGTGGGATGTCAGAACAAACGGAGACGAGTGCGGATGAGTGTGCGTACCCAAGGGAGAGAGACGTGGTGGTGGTGGTGTTGAAAAGAGCGGCGCGTACAAACGGTGTCGATGGCATCGTGAAACAGAAACGACAGGTGGTATGTGGCTGTGCTGATACACCCATGCGCGCGACGAACGAGTCCGTCTCCATCCTCCGGCTCATTCAGCTCACCGCTCAGCATTCTGCCTGTCCTTGCCATCGCTGTACCCCCCATGCACACGGCGCAGCTGCTCTCAGCCAGCTCAGGCAGTTTGCGACGCCCGTTCATGCCGTTCAGAAGGAGTATGCCTTCGAGGTGCGCTCACAACCATCATAGCCCCTGCTCTCTCCAATTTCTCCCCCGCAAAGGTCGCTGCATCCAACCTCAGATTCGGAGAAGGCGTCACCCGCGAGGTCGGTATGGACCTCAAGAACATGAAAGCGCGCAAGGTAATGTCCATTGCTGCCACCTGTCCTCTCCGTTCCTCCATGTCCTCCACCCCAAGGTCGGCGTCTTCACGGATCCTATCGTAGCCAAGCTTAAGCCAATGGCTGTCGTGAGTGATTCCCCGCCCCTTACTCTGACCTACCTACTCACCCTTTCCCCAGGCGCTCGAGTCTCTTCAATCCCAGCAGGATCTTCCTTTCGAAGTTTACGACCAAGTGGTGACCGAGCCTACCGAGGAGAGTTGGAGAAACGCCGTCTCCTGGGCCAGACAGCGTGACTTTAGTCACTTCCTCGCGTGAGTACTGTGGGCGATCGCTCGCCCCATCTAACTCCCCTTCACAAAGCGTCGGAGGCGGAAGTGTCATCGACACCGCAAAAACTGCCAACTTGTTTGTTCCTCTTTCTTTTCCTGACCCTCTTGCCCTCACTCTCGACAGGTTTTCTGTTTACAAGGACAACGACCTAATGGACTTTGTCAATGCTCCCATCGGAAAGGGGCTCCCCATCTCTCAGAGCCTACGACCTCTCATTGCAGGCAAGTGCCATCTCACGACGTCCTCATTACTGTGATCTCACCTATTTTTCAGTTCCTACTACTGCTGGGACCGGCTCAGAGACCACCGGAGCCGCGATTTTCGACGTCACTTCGCGCGCGTTCAAGACCGGCATCGCGAATCGTGCCCTGAAACCAGTTTTGGGAATAGTGGACACTGCAAATACCGAAAGTTGTCCAACACAAGTACACATTAGCGCTGGCCTTGACGTCCTTTTCCACAGTATGGAGAGCTACACGGCAATTCCGTGAGGACAACGTTGGGTGCTTTAAGCTCGCTTTCGCTCACACTTTCCAGTTATACGGAACGTACACCTCGTCCGGCTAACCCAATGTTGCGCCCAGCATACCAAGGGAGCAACCCAGTCGCCGACATCTTCTCCATGTGGGCCCTTAGAACTACAGTGAAGTACCTCCCTCGAATTGCTAGAGATAGTACCGATCATGAAGCAAGAAGTCAAATGCTGCATGTCTTTTTTTTTCCACGTTACCCTCACAAACAGCTCACATGGGTGCGTAGCCTTGCTGCCTCCTTTGCTGGTATCGGATTCGGAAACGCTGGCGTGCATCTGTGTCATGGAATGAGCTACCCGGTAAGTTCTAATGGTTGAAATGTGATGCAATTCCCTGATGAACGTTGGTCAGATCTCTGGTTTGAACAAGAGAGGTCCCAAATATAAGCACCCAGGATACCAAGTGGACCACCCTATTATCCCCCACGGTGTTAGGTATGCACTGTCCCTGCCTATGCTTGACCCCAATTACGTATGACCCGTACACTAGTGTCGCTATCACAGGACCTGCAGGTATGTTTCGAGCTGTTGCCAATGCAATGACCGTCTAC
>JBBPJJ010000058.1:29101-45126 GCA_038088635.1 Veloboletus limbatus
CTACTCCTCCATCAGTCTTCCAATTTACTGCGCCATCCTCGCCTGACCGCCACCGAGAAGCATTGGCCATCTTCAACCATACAACGGTGACGGATCCTTCCATCACCAGCATTCCGGATACCGAGCTTGGATCCTACTTGTATGAGTCGATTGCTCGGTTCCTTGACGGGCTTGGTGTACCACGTGGTCTGAAGGCGGTAGGCTACACAAAAGACGATATTCCAGGGCTTGTTGAGGGTACACTCCCACAACGTCGCGTGCTGGATCTTGCGCCAAACATTGGCAATGTTGTTGGAGAAGATGGAAGGGAAGATCTCACCCGGATCATGGAAGCATCGTTGGAGTACTAGTCGTTGTGTATGTGCAGCATGAGACACGGTCCATTATGTACACTCAGGCTGTTTAACACGGGACAACACCACTGATGGCTGACTGCAAACGGCGAAGCAGGTTCAAGCCGTGCATTGATCTTCACGATGGAAAAGTGAAGCAGATTGTCGGAGGCACCTTGTCGGACGATGACCCAGGCGCACTCCAGACGCATTTTATCGCAAGGTCGGTGTGCGGACTGTCGAGCGTGCATGTCACTTCAACCTTTTTAGCCAAACCGCAGGCGATTTTGCACGCTTGTATAAAGCGTACGACTTGCATGGCGGACATGTCATAAAGCTGGGGCCTGGAAATGAGGATGCCGCAAGGGAGGCATTGGAGGCGTGGCCAGGTGCGTGCGATAGCATGACAACACGGCTCATCTCCATCGTACGTTCCAGGTGGTTTACAGATAGGCGGCGGAATAACGACGGTGAACGCACGAGAATGGTTAGATGCCGGTGCTAGTAAGGTAGGACGACGATGCCAGGATGGGATGAGTCCGTTTGAATTTATTCAGGTCATCGTCACATCATATCTCTTCCCTGGGGCAAGATTTTCCCGGGAGAGACTTGATGCCATCTCGCAAGCTGTTGGCAGGGACAGGCTTGTCGTGGATGTGAGGTTGGCCAGTACCGATTGACTCCATGTAACGTGCTCACGGTCTCGATGAGTAGCTGTCGTCGTCGAGGGGGAAAGTGGTTCGTAGCGATGAACAAGTGGCAGGACATCACGGACATGGAGGTATGCAAAGGTGAGTGAGAGAGATGACTGTTCGTCTTGTCCCAGCTGGTGAACAGACTACTTCTAGAATCACTCGACATGTTGTCAGAATATTGTAGGCGAGTGGAGGGCACGAAGATGCGCGCTCGTCTGACTTTGTGTATCCAGTGAATTTCTGATTCATGCTGCAGATGTAGAGGGACTGTGTCAGGGGATCGACAGCGACCTTGTGAGAGGCACGTATTCGGTCGATCTCCACCAGTGCATGTACTAAACGAGGACTTTCCAGAACTCGGCGAATGGGTGACGATACCGACGACGTATGCGGGGGGTGCACGAGGTACTACGACAGCCTCGAGCACAGGATCAGCTGAACCCATAGTGTGCAGATGTGTCGGATCTCGCGCTGGTGGATTCACTTTCGGGCGGAAAGGTGGACTTGACATATGGCAGGTGAAGTCGCTCAGCTCGCACAGGAGACACGCGTTGACGTCGGCCTCAACAGCGCGCTCGACACGTTCGGCGGCACGCGCGTCAAATTGCAGGATCTCGTGGCCACGATGAGGGCGTGGGAATGTGGCGTATAAACTATACAGTTCATAGCTACGCCACATTTGAAACTCCCCTTTGTCTCCTTGATTTGTGTGAACAACATGCCCGGCAAAGTCAAGGCCTATGAACTCCAGTCAAAGTGAGCCGCATCGGACGTGCTCATCGTTCCTTTTGCACCCTGAATCGACGTGCCATAGGTCCAAGAATGACTTGACAAAACAGCTCGCCGAACTCAAGAGCGAGCTGCTGACCCTCCGAGTACAAAAGACCACCGGAGGGGCACCTTCAAAACTTACCAAGATGTGCGTGCCGGTCGTCACCCCTTTGTGTCGCCGCCTCACATTGTGACAGCCACGTCGTGCGCAAGTCGATCGCACGGGTCCTGACCGTGATGAACCACAAGTCTCGCCAAAATCTCCGAGAGTACTACAAGAACAAGAAATACCTCCCGCTCGACCTCCGCCCGAAGAAGACTCGCGCCATTAGACGGCGACTGACCAAGGTGTGAGATGCGTCGAGACCAGACCCTATCCGTAATGCTGAGACACCTCTCTAGCGTGAGGCGTCGTTGAAGACGGAAAAGCAACACAAGAAAGACATCCATTTTCCTCTGCGCAGATACGCAGTCAAGGCATGAGATGACTGCTGCATATGGCCACCACGCCGGAGAGCCCGTCGTTTACACGCATATTGTTCTACTTGGTGTTGAGATATCACATCGTATCGATGGGAAATATAGTCACCTCGGCACGTGTCGTAGTGCAGTTGCAACGTTCTTGTCCTTGAGACCACCACCATGGCGCCGCCCAGCAACCGTCTCCGAAAATCAAGTCATACTGACCTTTTACCAAGTCCTGGTCATCCTCTTCCCAGAGAGCCCTACCCCGTGCCCAGCAGCAATCCTGCGAGCCAATACACCTTGCTCGACAAACTCGGTACTGGCAGCTTCGGCACCGTCTACAAAGCATTGCACAACGAGACCAATCAGATTGTCGCCATCAAACAAATCGGTGCGTTCTCGCCTTGCACACCCGTCAAGACCCCTTTTCATCCTCTGAACAGACCTGGAGGACTCGGATGATGATATATTGGAGATCCAACAGGAAATAGCCAGCTTAGCTCAATGCGACTCTGAATTTGTCACCCGATATTATGGTTCCTTTGTCGTGGCTTACAAGCTGTGGATAATCATGGAGTACCTCGCCGGTGGATCATGCCTCGACTTGCTTAAAGCCGGCGTCTTTTCGGAAGCACACATTGCAGTCATCTGCCGCGAGCTACTTTTTGGTCTCGACTATCTCCATTCAGAGGGCACCATACACCGAGATATCAAGGCTGCAAACGTCCTGCTCTCCGACGCGGGCAAGGTCAAACTCGCAGATTTCGGTGTCGCAGCCCAACTCACGAGCACTCTAAGACACACGTTTGTTGGCACTCCCTTTTGGATGGCACCAGAAGTCATCCGTCAAGCCGGATATGATGCTAAAGCAGACATGTGGAGCCTGGGCATCACCGCGATTGAGATGGCCATGGGCGAGCCACCCTTGGCAGAGTACCATCCCATGCGTGTGCTCTTCCTTATTCCCAAGGCGAAACCTCCAACCCTCGAGGGCAATTTTAGCCCTGCTTTCAAAGAATTCGTCTCGTTATGCCTCACAAAGGACCCCAGCATGGTACGGCGTGCTCACCTTTGCTGTGTTGCATTCTCATACGTTGTCCAGCGGCTCACAGCCAAGGAACTTCTCCAACACAGATTCGTCAAGAATGCAAAGAAGACGTCGTACCTCACGGAGCTAACTGAACGTTATCAGGAGTTTCGCCTCCAATCTCCCCAAAAGAGTCTTCAAGCGTACCAACCCACCTTCAAGGGAACCGCCAATTGGGAGAGTAACATCACGATACGCAGTGATTGGAATTTTGACACCGTCAATTCATCGTCTGTCATGGGGACATTCAGCAGTGCTGCCCGGGACCTACTCCCCGACATGGATGACGAGGTGACCGTGGACGATCCTTTGGTCTATGACGAAGAGGAACAGTCTATTGATACAGCAGGCGCTATCAGGGGTAGCGAGCAATGGGTATCTAACGGCTTTGGGACGAGTCACCAAGCAACCCACTCGACGGTCATGATCAAACCGCCATCTGAAGAACAGGACATTCCTACTCTCCTTGCTGCGACGGGTGATTCAGGAGCATCATCTGGGCCCATCATTCCACCGGAAGGTCAAGACGCGCCCCCTGCCTACTCTGGCTCTGTCCGGTCTATGAAACGTTCGTCGTATGCAGCGAGGCACAAAACCTCTGGCGCCGGGACGGTTATGCGAGAGGCTGATTTAGGTTCTGGTGTAGATACGATCAGACCAGTGAAGAAAGTCGACACCATCGGCTCCCTCAGGCTCTCTGCAGAGTATGTCGGGACAGCACGTAGCAAAGATGATCCCCCCCAATCCCCCTCATCAACTTCACCTACCAAGGAACGCTCATCGTTTAAGCGACGAGCGAGTGAATCAGAACGCGCTGGGCGAGCTATGGTCGACGATGTAGTTCTTCCGGTCCTGCAGAACGTACGTGCAACTTGGCAACTCTACCGGGTTCCGTCCTTCTGACCACTCCTCAAAAGGCCATTCGCGATGACATGGATGCTCGGGAAATCGAGTCATTGAGCATGATAGCGCGAGGTTTTACCGACCTACGCGATGCGAACCCATCCCTCTCCTACAATGTTATCCTTGACATTCTCTCTGGCATCAACGAGTACGTCTTCCCGTGCGCGCGACGAATCCTGCTTGACCGCTGTGAGCAATCCAGGAATACTGCTGTCCGACAACACGTGCAGACGTCTCGTGGACTATTCCCCCACAAACGCATTATTCGAAAAAGCGAAATGACGGCCAGAGGCCTGGTAGTGACTGAAGTTCAAGAGGATATCTCGGCCCCTCCAGTGGAAGCAAATGGTTCATCGTCAGCTCATCCTCTGAAAGCAGATGATTCTGCTAGCCCAGCACGCAAGTCGCCCATTGCCGAACTCTTGTACATGCGTTGGCTCGAGGGACTCCGGATCAAATGGCCAAACATTTTGTCATGATGAAATGACGTGGGGATATGTATCAGCGCAACCGCCGTTATACCGCGGTCGAGGTATCTTCTCGGATCCATATTCTTTTGTACGCAATCGTGCTACCAACAGTTTCATAGGTGTAACCAATGGCCTTTCATGCCAACACCTAGCATGTCCCGAGACGAATTGACGTTTCATGTATTTTATGGTCGCAATGTCTTACGGTAGATAACAGCGTTATTATTTACGGACTGCAACTCCCGTGAACGCCGGTCATGATGGTGCCGAGGGATAAACGTTTGAACATCAAGGCCTCACAATTGTAAAGGCCGCTCTGATTTCCCAAACTAAGAATACCATCATACCCGAGATAATATATAGTAAGACAAGATAATAATGTATCCATGCGGGCAAGTTCCGAGTTAAAGAATGACACTGCCAGCTACAGCGGCAACGAGGGTAGCGATACCCGACAGTACCAGTGATGCAGCACTGAAGTGCTCGGCTCCACTCTTCTGGTTTGCATGGGGAGAACCAGAAGGTCCGTGAGAGGAACCCGACTGAGAGCTCAAAGCCGTGTGGTGAGCAGAGGGCGTGGGCCTGCCGCAACCTCAACCAAAAAGCGCTCAAAAGGGACAAACAAAACTCACGCAATCTTGGAACTGATGTTCACCTGGGGAGGCTTGACGTGGTCACCAACTTGCGCAGGAGTGATAGGCGAAGTGGCATTAAACGCATTCTGGTACGATCCCAGACCATCCATTTGTGCGAGCGACACACGCTTCCACCCGTTTGAAACCATCAGTGGATACGCACTTATAAAGCTGGCGACCGACAAGTCAGACAACTCGTGCTCCAGTATAACGAGACCCGGGGTTTTGGGACCTTGTCAATTCACCTCATTTAGCAATCCATGTAGTGAAAATGAATCACCGACCAGTCAACCACGTCTGCATCTGGGTGTTAATCTTTTCCGGCGTAGTGCCAGCTGGGGTTTGATCCAGTGTCCAGTCGTCAGTGCTGAAGGGAAAAAGAAAATCAGGCAAAGCAACGACGCGCGAAAACAGCCTACTCCTGATTCCAAATGACCGTAGTCAACCCAAAGACTTCCATGGCAATAGAGCGAACACGCATATCACAGTCACCATACGGGGGCCGCCAGAATCGGGGGAGGCGTCCTCCTGTAGAGTTGTGCACGAGCCACATGGTCCAGCCCAACTCGGCCACCACTTCTTCATTAGACTTTGTAGTCATAAAAGGGTGAGTCCACGTGTGGACGGCGATGTCGTCCCCATTGGTCTCAATAGCCTCTTGGAGCGTTAGCGGGTTTTGCAGCATATTCTGACCAATAAAAAAGTGGGTCACATGCTCGTTACTATCGCGGAGGAACTTATAGAGAGTACTCGAAGCCTAAGAGAGACCCGTCAGCCCCACACGACCAGTCATGCAACAGAAAGAAAAAAAGAAAAAAAAAAAAAAAAGGAAACAAACCGGGAGCGGACCATCGTCAAAGCTGAGCCCAATCACACCAGCGGGCGCATCCCAAATATCACCAGGAGTCATGCACTTGTATGTCGAGGAGCAGACAGCGGCGCTATAGGGGTCAAAGCCCGTGGGATACGTCGGGTTCTCGGCATTTAAACTCGTGGACATGGGGATATTGGGTATCTTGCCAGCCGCGACGGCGGTATTCAACGCATCGAGCCATGGCTGAGGCATATTCGTGGCCGAGGCGAGGTCGACCGGAAAGCCCGCAGACCATTCTATCCGCTTGGTGTGTTAATATTGAAAAGCAGATATCCTGCATAGAACATACCGGGCGTTCCTATGGCAGCATAAGCAACTCCATCGTTGCTACCTGCACGCCTAAACAGGCTGTAGACAGGATGGTCTTCCTCGTGATACCACCTGCTTGGTAAATGTTTGCCGTCCGCGTAAGAGTGGCTAGCTGGCTTGACGGAAGCGTGTGCAACAGTAGCGGCGAGGAGGACAGATGCAAACCGTCCGGGCATGGCTAAGAAAAGAGCTTAAACGAGAGGAGGGGAAGATAGAAGGTGTGCTGGGGAGGACGATAAAGGGAGAACCGAGGCCTCGCATTTTATACCATGGAATGGGAATTCTACGATGTCAGCCTCTCGAGTCAGCTATTCTAGTTACCGTTTTCGATTGTCTGGACGAGTCCAGGAATTCAATGAGGAATTCTTGGCCACCAACACAGACATCCATCAAGTTGGTCAGCTCACCGGTGCAATTCTCGCAACTGGATGCTGGTCGATGAATTCGATCACGTACAATGGTTGACAAAAACATAGCATTGACCTGAATCACATACTATGGCGCAGGGTCTGGCGAGGCAGCAGCAGATTCCCCACGGAGTGCACTCTTGAGAATCAAAATGCCCGACTTCAACTGTGCGACCTCCTTTACCATAGCCGTGAACCTGGCCTTCTTTGCCTCGCTTGTCAGATACGGTGTGAAGTGTTGGATGCAGTCCCGCGTCGTCGCGTTTGGCGTGTTCTGCAACCACTCGATGAGCATCTTCTCTTCCAACTCTCCTTCGGGTGTAGGACCGGTCGGAAGTGGCTTCCGCTTCTTGGGTTTCGGAACATTCGTGCCATTGATCGCGTTGTAAACTTCATCGACTTTGCGTTTGTTCGCGGGTTTCGGTATTGCGTTTGTGGGTGAACCGACTGAGCCTTTTCCGCCACCAGCTGGCGGACTGGTCGCTCGACTGCCTCCCGGGGCTGCACTGAGCGGACTGTTCCCCCTGCTCATGTTGGCTGACTTGGTTTTCGGGCCTTTCGGACTCGTTGCTCGTTTAGCGACGACAGAGTGGCCTCCCAAGCTAGATATAGGTGCTGGTGAAGTTCCCCGGGAGCCAACAGTAGAGCCTTCTGCAGTTGGAGGCTTTGTAGCTGGCTGCTGAGAAGTCGACCGAGATGTCACCTGTTGGGGTTGCTGCTGTATGGCAGGTTCGTTTGAGACGACGGGAGGCTCTTCTTCGTCCTCGTTTTCGTCCTGTGAACAGATATGAGGTGGATGAGCAAAAATGACGAGTAAGACCGTGCTCACCGAGCTTGCATACGGGTTGTGCTCTTCGTCACTTTCATAGGCAACATTCTTTTCCAATTTGCGCATGAGCTTCTTGAGCGATTTACCATCTTTTGATAGCTGGGACTCGTCTTCGTCCTCATCAGACTCGTCGATGTACCCTTCGCGCCGTTTGTTGGCTAGCTTGTACTCTCGTTTCAGACGTTCCTGCAAGATGGATGGGAAATTTGGATAGTAAGACATCTACTAACTGACCTCGAGTTCTTTGGCTTCCTCATCGTCCATATCTGCGGCCTCGTGCTCGTCATCATCTGCGATCTCTTCGTCAAACAGTTGCTCGTCGAGATGACCTTCACCGTCGTCTTCTCGTTTAGGCCGAACAACATTCCCGTCCTCGTCTTGCTCTGCTCCCTGTGCGCCTCTGTTCACTGTTCGTAAAGCTCTTCCGCCTGGTGCTCTGCTTTGGCTCGCGGTATGCACGAGCGGTGCTGCACCGATGACGGCATGTCCATCAGGTTCGGCCTTGAACATGGCTGATGTAGCGGCGGAAGGACCTTGTCCATGTCTGCGGTGCAGCAGCCAGCGCTCCGGATCCTTGTTCTTTTGTATCTTTGCCATCTAAAAAGGCGGGCATCAGGCCAACTGAGATGGATAAGCAGTACACATACCAGAGATTCAGCCTCCTCCAAGTCGGGGACATGGTGCTTTGGTTTCTTGTGGAACTTGTACCATCTGTGAGCAGGCACGAATTTGAACACCTCTTGTGCGGCGGGCATGAAAAGAGCATGTGTCTCTGCCTTTGAGACCTCCTCCAGTTGGCCAACCCAAACCTCGTTCTGCCTGGCATCCTCCATCACCCATGGGTATCTCTCTTCCCGCCTGAGCTGCCGGACATCGTCTGAGACTTTGAACACCTGCCGTGTCTTCCGCGACATTTTCTTTTTTCCGTTCGCGGACGTTTTTCCCTTGGTCTCTTTCTCCTTGGACGAACTCTCTCCAGCTGCCGTGTTCGCGATCGGTCGACCGTCTGCGTCGACCATGACGATTCTCCCATCCGGGCCAATGACCGGTTTGCCGTCAAGGCCCAGCATCGGGCCCACGGGAACCTGCTGGGCCGAGGTCTGTGCTTGTCTCCTGAGGTCCTTTCTGTTCAGTTTAATCGGCTCCTCCCAAGTGGAGACGTCTACGGGCTTCCGGGAGTCGAACTTCATCACGTCGTATTTCCAACCGTTGAGGGCCGAGGACATGAGCTTGTACTCGGAGAACTCGCCATCGGGGAGCTTGCAAGTGTCCTCGACGTCGTCCGCGTTGGGTGGCGTTGGTTGCTGGCGTGGTGTTGCAGATTTGCGAGGAGAAGGAGGCAGAGAGTCTTTCTTGACACGCTTTTTCTTGTGGAAGAGGAGGGATTCCGCAGACTTTGGAGGCATTGCACGACTTGGACAGAGGCTCTTAGTGTGCGGCGCAACTTGGTCAAGCGTCCATGCTGATCACGTAATCAGATCCTAGTCGTAGCACTATGTACATCGACGTCTCGAGACGAGGTATAATTCCTGCGTAAATAACAACTATCACACAAGCCCATGAACTGAAACGGTGGCATTTAGGTCGGAGGAGCCTCCACTCTGGATGGCGGTATGCTGCCATTCGTCACTGCAGCGGACGAAGGTGGGTGGGACGACTGCCCCGCCGCCGCCGAATATGCATTTTCAGAAGAAGACGGTCGTGATTGAGAAGGCGGTGGCTGATGCGAGTGTGATTGAGATGGATGCGATATTGCACCAGGGGGAGGCGGGGGGTACGGTACAGGACCTTGACTGTACACGATTGAATGTGGAGGACCACCTGGACCGAATGGTGGCATGCCCTGCCGCAGGCTATCCAACTCGTGTCTGAGGAGGTCAATTTCGCGAGCCATGTCTTGATGGCTTTGTTTGAGATTGATCACAAAATCGATGGCTACAAAGGCACGCTTAGCTGCGACCCAAAAGACGGAAGAAGGAAGAGGGACCTTTGCTCAAAATCTCCCACTTGCTCGCTTTCATACCCCGGTCAGCGGGGAGCTGATCTCGAAGTTCATCGAACAAGTCTTTCATTTCCTTCCGACGTTTCCGCTCGGCAAGCTTGTGTGATACCCTTAGCTCGGGCGACCGAGAGTAGGGGGTCGAGCCAGGCTCCTTGGAGGGCTTCACGGTCGAGGTGGACGATGGGGGCGGGGCAGGCGAGTCGTCTGGTGGAGCCGTCGAGCTGGGGATGGGGGCGGTAGACGGGACAGCATCGCGCAACTGGCGCGATGGGGGTCGTGAACGGGAGCGTACATTTCTCGTTGGGCCGACGGCGGGAGGAATGGTTTCGGGGACGGACATTCGCCTGTCCGACGGAAAGGATATGGGAGGTATCATGGTTTGGGGCAAAGGTTGAGACTCGAACGGGCGGTTGGGATTCTGTATATTAGGGTCTTGTTGGCCATCCGGATGTTGTGCTGCAGACCACGCGAAAGTCGCCATGCTACCAGATGTTGGAGGTGCTGGTGATCGTCCATGTGGACGGTCACCGGAGAAAGCCGAGTAACCACTGGACCCGTTTGGGAGGATGGCAGGTAATGAGTCGCGTCTATCATGGAGCCACCACTGTCCGCTAGTTCCCGAAGGAGTGCCTGACATGCCTGGACCAGAGATGAGTGCGCCGGCGTGGACTGAATGACGACGGTGATCATATATGCTCAGATGAGCGATCCTGTGGGTCTCTACGGCAGAGCCACGGCGTTTTTGCGCGCGGCCGTCGGGATCGATATTCATGGGACATGGTACGCCAGGGCCAGCGAGGAGAGAATCGGGATCATCGCTGGTCATGAGCTCTCGGTCGGACGACATTTTGCGTTTTGTGCCATGTGGAAGCTGGGAGTCGGAGGAATTCTGGGAGAGATGGGTCGCGGAGAAGAGAAGACAAGGAGGCGACTTACTGCGATGGAGTGGCGACGAGAGCTGTCGTCGCTGTCGTCGTGTCGGCGAATATGGGTACGCGGGGAGTGGGCGTCGTTGTCGAGATGCATAGAGTCGACAGAGAAGTTTCCTGTGGGGAGGGGTGTGCGAGGAGGGCGTGGATGAGATGGGGGACGTACTGGAGATACCGTTTGATCTGGATGCGGACTTGAGATGATCAAGGTCGCGATCCAGGGAGGGGGAGCGGAGAATTTTGCGGATTTGCCTGCTGGATGGCTCGGGGTGGAAGGAGGAGGAGGGAGTGTCGCCAAAGACGTAGTTTGCGGCGGGACGTGGTGCTAATTGGGTGTATGAGCTCGGAGGGGTGCTACGGAGGAAAAGGGGGTGTACCATCAGGGAGGCGGGAAGCGTGGAGGGAGGGATCGGTGAGCGAGCCTCTGCGGTGTTGCTGGAGGTAGTCGAGTGGGGGCAGGGAGATGAGCTGGGAGGAGGAGGAGGAAGAGGAGGAGGAGGAGGAGGAGGAGGAGGAGGCGGCGGTCGGCATTGGAGGAGGAGAGGGTGACAGAGGCGTGAAGAAAAGTGGCACGTTATAGAACGCTGTTGCCGATTTCGGCGCTAAACAACGTGGAGCTCCGACTCGCGGGGACACACGTGGCCCAACTGGCACTTCCTTTTTTGGATAAATGAAGCCAAGCTTACGCCTCGCTATCCACCCAGGCCAACATGTCCCGCTGGTCCTCGCTAAGGCCAACAGCGCGCGTGTAGCGCGTAGTACCCATACTGTTCCTCGTACTTCGCCCGCCTCGTCCCCGCCGCTTCTCTTCCCAGCTCCGTCGCTCGAGCATATCATCCACCGTGACCATATACCGCACCCACGGTATGTAATCCAGGAACACGCTGTTCTGTGCCATCAGTGGGGCCGGTCGCCCAAGGATGCCCTGCAACGCGTCCACCACCCGAGACCGATACGCCACGCGAGCACGGAAACCTTTTCTCCTCGCCCACCTTGCCGCGGGGTTGATCGACCCCTCAATCGGACCCGTCGCACACACCTCGTGTAGACCACGTAAATGCCGGATGGCTTCTGCTGCAATGAGCTCATCATGCGGGCAAAACACCAGCCCCCCCGTCGACAACACCGTATACCCCATCTCCTCATCCTCAGACCCCCCCACGCGCACCGTCTGCAATACCAGTCAGCGTGGTCACCCATCACACATGTTGACATAGTCACCTCCACCATCCCCATGGGTGTCCCACAGAGCTCGGCATCGACATGCGACATCAACTCGCTGTAACTGCTCATTTTCCGCCACCACTCTCTTGCCATCGGCGTAGCAACGGAAATTGCCCGACCTGATCGCCGAGCGTGTCCTTCAGCCTCCTCTCCTTGGTGCATCTCCGGTGTTGATCCCTGCCTCGCACCCGCACATACCATTTGTAATTGGGTGATAGACCGTCGCAGATCGGGCATCGGGAGTGGCTCGGCCCTCGGCGCATCCAGTATGTCTAATCCATCCTTGGAAAGCGTGCGTTCATATAGAGCCACAAGGTCTTCGTGCGGAACAAGGCAGCCCTCGGTCACTGACAGGCATTGGAGGAAGGTGGCCGCCACGGGCGACGGACAGGGCTCAAAAACGAGGACGTTCTGAAGCGGCAGATCACCAACAGGAACTAGACCCGCATCTGCACAATCCATCGTCAACCCTTACATCGCGAGACAGCGAACCCCTCACCGTTGCATGTCATCACAACTGGCCTTTGGCAGCTCCGAATCAAATCAACAACGGCGGGCCAAAAACCTGCATCCTCTTTGAACAAAACGTCCACTTCCTCCAGGAGCACGAGTGATTGCCGAACGATCGGCCTCGAACCTTCGGATTCATCTTCGCACATCATCTCCTCGTCCAGTGGCGCTGGTTCCACCTCATGTGTCCAGCTGCCATCCTCTACGTTAATAGGCTGCCCCTCAGTCCCTGCTTCCTGTGCACATCCAGTAAATCGTCTCGTCTTGCCCTTGGCCAGATAGCCATCAAGTCCCATGGGTCCCCTTGCTTCCATTTTGGTCCCTTTCGTTGCCGCACCTCTATGAACCGTCCGCACGATATGATTCCTGCCTACATCTCCGACAAGATGATCCAAGCTTGCACCGTTCCGCCTTCCAATACCAGGATACACCTCGAATACTTCCCATCCCAACTCCTCTGCACAAGCATATACCGCAGCAGTCTTCCCACAGCCAGGGGGACCAGTTATAAGTAGGGTATTGGTCAGCTTGTCAGCAAAGTTAATTTGAGCAGACTGGGACGACGCGTCGTTGGTTTCTGTAACCGAGATGTTCGATGCAACATGGTGCGCTTCGCCGCTCCGTCCGCGGAGCCAAGTAAGAGTGCGTTGACAATATGCGAACTCATCCTCTGAATCATCGGGAGGGTCGTCACCTTCCTCTTCGTCCGCGTCGCTAAAGACTACAAAGCCGTCCAGGTCATCGTCCGAATCCATTCTTCTCTTCTTGTTACTCCGTTTTTTGGTGACGGCCCGAATAACACGAGGTCGTTTCATCCCTCGCAGTACCCGCCTCGAAGTACTTTTTTCTTTATTTGCCCCGGCCACGGCACCCTGCGACATTGACTCCTCTCGCTGGCGATCTTGCAAACGTAACTCGAGTGCACTAAGCCAGTCTCGTAGATAGAGTGCATGCCGCTCATTCCCCAACACTTCATTAGCACGTCTGGGACGAAAACGACGAGTCCACGTCTCGGTATGGCGTAATGGCGCTCCTTCTTTATGAACAAATATTCGTGCGAAAGCGGGATAGGATTTCGTGTAATTACGACTGAGGGATTCAAGATATTCTTCGCGTTGCTGGGGTTTCAAAGACCGGTAGATATGCCCCAAAAGAGTTGACGGAGTATCATCGAGCTGCCGCCGTTTTGTGAGGAAGCCGAGTGCGGCTTCATCTGATGGACGGAAGCTCGAGACTTTGCTACGTTTGAGGGGTGCTTGACAAGCAGTATAGGAATGCTGCAATCCTCGAACATGTTGCGAACATGAGCTAGGGAGAGACGCGACATCTCCAAATTCCAGTGTCCGATTATTTGACTCCTTCATCATGTTTGCTCTGTGCGGACGCGTGTGCTCGCATGTACCGGAATGCGGTTGGCTCGTGTCACTCTCATAGCCATGAACGTCGAGAGGTATGGGGGAGGGGGGGATAGAATGTGACGTCACCTGGCTGAACTCCGAATGAGGAGTTAGCTGATCAGCCGACGATAAATACGGTTCTGTCGACAACTCTATGTCGGTGGAGATATCAGTGACGTCTATAACCTCGGTATCATCCACGTTGATGACTCTATCTCGTGGCCTCTCTCGCACGCAAGAGGCTTTCATGAAAATGGGAAATAGCTGACCTGCGTATGACAATATTGTCTGGAGTTGACAACAATTACAATGAACCCACGCACTTGGTTTAGATGGTTGCGCAGGAATATGTGGACCCGCTGCTTGGAGAGGAGGTGCCCCCTGGTCTGTGTGCTCCAGATACAGGTCTTGTGCATTCTCATTGGAACCCGTGCCGGAGTTTGTCCTCTGAAAGAGATCCCTCAGAGTCGTTTGGACTGTTGCCTGAACCGAATGGTGGTCTCAGTGAGTTATATGACACAAAGGCATAGGGAAGTGGTACCCGTTGCACTGCGACTCCTGTGGCTCTCGTTTTCCGCCTTTCTGGCATCATGATGGTGAATGGTTGGCCAGCGTCGGAAGTTCGAGCCACGATCGAGTTGTCGCGCGTCGCGTGACATGTCACACGTGTTACGGCACTTCGATGTCGGACGATCTGGACACTGAACAGCATCCTCCTGTCAGTAAGGCATTGTTGAAATGGATATCTAGAGAGTATTTCGGTAAGCCTTCACCCTCTTCATGCAGGCGGGATGGTCCAACCCACTCGCAAAGGTCAGATATGAATGGTTCATCGTACCGCGTCCTTGATCACCCACCGTCGCCCCTGGAGTTTGCTAGACTTGTCCATTTATCGCGACCAGTGGTCATCAAGGGTACCACACCGATCTACTTTGCGTTATCACACCGAGCCTGACGTGCTACTGCTTAGGGGTAGAGTGTCCTGCTTTGACAAAGTGGACAGATGCGAATCTTGTTCAAAAGATGGGAGATCAGCCGGTTTCAGTTGCAGTGACTCCCGATGGGTATGATTTAATCGTTCACAACTGCTTTTCGGAAGCCTAATTGAACGATGGCAAGTCGAGCAGATGCAGTCACCCGTGCGCCGGACGGAAAACTATACTTTGCCGAGCCCTTTGTAAACACCATGATCCTCCGTGACTTTTTCAAGAAACTGCGTTCAGGTGATTCGCTCTTGTTTTATTTTTGTTGACACGATCAGACCACGGCACGATTCAGATGATAAACACGTCCATTATCTACAGTCGCAAAACGGAAATTTGTATTCGAGTGATTTCTTTTCCAGCGGAGAGGATGCCTCAGAGTTCGACGTTCTACGAGCGGATGTGCCCCCCGAAGTCAACTTTGTTCGTGATGCACTCGGTTCGTCACCGGTTCGTGATGACGTCTTACAGATGGGTCCTAACGAATAGACTAGACCGGACTCCTGACGCCGTGAATTTGTGGATTGGGGGCAGTAGTAGCGTTACAAGCATACACAATGGTGCGGTTCGCGGCAATATCCCAACTTTCTGTGCCTGATCAGAAGTGTGCAGACCCTTTTGAAAACATATACACTGTCGTCCGTGGTACCAAGCATTTCACATTGCTACCGCCAAGCGAAGGGTGGTGTGTGGAAGGTTTGTCCTACTACGTCTACCCCCATCTCGTCGTGTTGCTCATGGAAGCAGAGAAATTATACCCGCATGCTGTATATACCCGTGCTGACGCGACTGCGGAACTCTGTCTCGTTCCATCTCGTGAGGTTCCACCTGTGCGATGGTCTTCGGTCTCCAACCCTGACCTTTCGGACGCATTGCCGCCGGAAGCTCACCCGATGCACATTACGCTGATTGCGGGTGACACACTGTACATCCCTGTTGGTTGGTGGCATTTTGTGAGACAGTCGGGCGATGTCACTATCGCATTGAACTGGTGGTATGACGCAGAGCTTCAGGGGATGACTTGGGTATGGCTGAATATGCTACGGTCGGTAGTACAGTAGTACCTCGTCACACGCGTCACGTCACGTACTCCGTGTAATTCCCTGTCCACTATGGGCAAAGAGAAAAAGAGAAAGGCAGAGGAGCTGGCGAATGCACCACCGACGGCGGATTCGGTGCGTGTCTTGACCACCGACATGTGCG
>JBBPJJ010000059.1:4278-37736 GCA_038088635.1 Veloboletus limbatus
GGGCATTAATAACATCGTCGGTGCGGTTGTTGAGAAAGCGTTTTCAGCAACCATGGGAGCCTCAGTGCCAAGGTATTCTGTTCTCAATTGTGACTTGCACCGGTATTTTTCCAGACGAATTGGGTGTACGCAACGAGTCTTTATGAAAACGGGAAGGACTCACCTCGTGACACCTCGGGATATATACTGCGTTTGTCGCCGGGGGCTGCAGTCATAAAAGCGGCAGTACTGACTGCCCAAAGCAATAAACCTCAGGCCCAGGCATTTTTTTGCAACTAGACAGTCCCGCTGCATGTACAGTGGTCTCCCAACGCTTGACCTCTCGGAGAAAAGTGGAACGCGCTTGCTGTGTTGAACTTCATTTTATCCGAGTTAAACGTGTTTCGTCTTCTTACCTCACCTCGTTCGAATCTGAGAGCTGACATTTGGACACTCGAGAGCGTTATGGCCCAAATCGATCGATTCTGACGTGGAATAAGTATCGTCGTCCAGCGGTGCACTAACCTTCCCAGTTGTCGACGTGGGCCATAGAAGTTGTTGTCCGAGTCGGCAGCAAGTAAGTTCAAGCGCGGCTGGAGCGGAGTGGAATGAGTCTACGTCTCACAGCTACCATCGTCTACTCGTTACTGTAAAAAAAAATGTCCACCCACGAACAGCGTCTCACCGCCCTCCAAACCGAAATCCAAACCCTCGAAGCCGAAAACGTCGCCCCCAAAGAATGGACCCTCCTCGGCGAAGCCTCTGCCCGCACCCGCCCACACGACACCCTCCTCAGCCACGACCTCGAATTCGAACGTACGAGCCGCAGCGTCCCCATCATCACCGACACCGTCGTCGCCGCCCTCGAAGAACGTATCAAGGCACGTATCAAAGAGGGTCGGTTCGACGACGTGGTGCGACGACGGCCCGTGCGAGGAGAGGGCACGATGCCATTTTTGCCGTCCAGGTTGGTAGAGCTACAGGATACCAAGTCCGCGCAGTCGTTGGCCCAAATATACGAAGGCGCGTACGTCGCTGCGCAGTCGGGTACCCCGGTCGACGACCGAGACGGTCGGCTACAGCGGGAGCACGACGAGATCACCCGGCTGTGGGAGGGCGTGTGTGCGAAATTGGACGCGTTGTGTAATGCGCATTATGTACCCAAGCCGGTACGTCGTTCGAGGGGCGTGGACCCGTGCAAACAGATCGCGCTGATGGGGTTTGAGATGATAGCCAAAAGCGAGGATTACGACGGTGTCGGACGTCCCCGCTGCATCCCTCGAATCGGCGCTGCCTTCTGGCAGATCCGTCGCCAGCATACTCGCTCCCGAAGAAGTCTTGACCCCCGCATCCTCCTCCGACGTCCGTGCGCGCAGTGAATTGACCCCAACAGAAAAACGCGCACGACGGACCAGAGAGAGAAAAGGGAGGAAGAGGATGCGAGACACACTCGACAAGCACCTCAAAGCGACATCAAACAAGGGAAGCGCGAAGCAGGAAAAGGAGGCTGCGCTCAAGAGCCTCGTCAAGTCTGGAAAAGGCGTCACAGTCGTCGGCAAGGGTGACAAGACACAAAGAATGGGTAGATTGGCAAAGAAGGCCAAGTGAGGTGTAGCGCCTTGTCTGTGCGTTAGCTTTCCGACTATGTTTTCCTTACCTGCTCAGAATGATTTATAGTGACGAAACTGCGCGCACGACTCGTCGCTCTTCATCGAGGTCAGAAAGAAGCATGTCACGAATATTGGAGGATAGTGAATGCCTCGGTCTTGCGTGCCATTCGAGAGCATCCTCGGGTCATTGCTCCGAGCATAAATTATGACCCAAGTGTATTAAAAGGCGAGAGATATCGAATTGTCGACGCTTCTTACCACAAGACATGGTCATGAAATTATCAACTTTGTGAAGAAGGGTACTTCTTCCTGGGGACAAAAGTAATTGGTATTATGATTCGTCTATGCCGATAGAGCAGACATGCTTTTAGATTCACCTCATCACCCTCACTTCGAGGACAAAGATAGCGAGAATGGTCACGCGCACCTGAGCTCCAACAGCGCCGCCCATTTAGAACCTGATTACCACCGCCCAATCCTTGGTAATCCTTACCCCCGGGTCCTTGATGACCACCACGCCCGCCCGCTCGGCTGTAGCCGCTTCGTATGTCCACTCTAGCGCCCTTCTTCGCGCCTCACCCTCGAGCGCCATCACCGGTCGCTCGTCCACACCTATCACCACGACCCGCTCAACCCTCACTGCCGCCGCCTCCATCCCTTTCGCAAACGCGTTCCCAGGCGTATAGGATGGCACCACATCAGGCGCGGCGGCGGCGAGATCATTACTCTGGATAATAATTTCCCGAAACTCGCGCTTCTCCTTCCCGTCTACGTGGTGGCTCGTCGAGGCTTGAAAGACCCGCCAGACGAACTCGCCACGTTGATACCCAAAGCCTTCACCGTCGTCGAGGTAGAGTTCGCCCTTGGCGCTGCCGTCGACATCCAGCGCGACGCGGAGCGTGAAGGGATCATGTTTCATCAGTGGGGAGGAACGGCGGGGACGTTCCCGAGTGGGAAGGATGGCACCGCCACGGATGAGCAGAGGGATTTGGTGGAGGGCTGCTGGGACGGTGACCGTCCGGCCTGTGGTTACAGAGGCAGATGGACGATAGGCCGCGTAAGAGAAGTAATCATAGTAGACCTGTGCGTCAGAGAGGTAAATAGAGGCAGACGTGGCTCCTTGTGTGGTCACTGGTCTGCACAAGAGACCAGAAGAGCCAACGTAGAACTGGTCATCAATACCAAAGCCTTGTTCATCTTCAGGGAACATTACGTATTGAGGGCTGCCCGTCACAATTTTGCCTCAGTATCAAATCCGCTCCTGAAACGGCGACGGGGACCCTACCGCAGGATGGGTATTCCAGTCAAACTGCTCTCTCTGAACGAGTTGTACCAAATCGGCAACATTGCATATCTCAACCTTAACATATCTTTGATCATGCTCTTGTAGGGCTCATTCAAAAGATACGGTTCGCGGCGCTTCGTGTCGATATGTGCATGGGCTCGGAAGAAAGGCGAGAACACACCGACGCCGTACCACCTTACAAGCATCTCGGGATCGGGATTACCAAAGAAACCACCGACATCAGCTAGAGGTGGGTTATGAACCCGGCCAAAGGAAAGACGAGGACGGGGACAACTCACATCCTGCAAATACCATTCCGGCGAGTCCGTTCGAAAGAACCATCTTTACTCCCACCGCCATGTGTTCCCATGTACCCAGGTTGTCACCAGTCCAAATCGCCGCAAAGCGTTGGGTACCAGCGTAGTAAGAACGGGTGAGCACGAAGGGACGTTTGGGAGGGTCAGAACGGTGGTAGAGAGCATTGTAAGTCTGATTGGCCTGATAAAAAGCGGAGTGAGAAAAGAGTAAACCGAGAGGACGGGGTTTGGTACATACAAAAAGCATGCCATTGATGTTGTGTACATCTCTGTGCTCCCATCCACCATAATGTACATTGTCCCTCGGCATCGAAATCTCGGGACCGTTAAACACCGATGGCTACACGGAAAATTAGTCAGGAACTCCATCCAAGCTTGGACTCCCGTTGGGATGGAAAGCGACAAACCTCGTTCATATCGTTCCAAATGGCCACGTTCTCCGAGCTTTGCGTCCATGACCAAGAACCATCGATGCTCTTGGTCTTGAATAACTTGACCCACAGATCCCAACTCTTGGGATTGAAGAAGTCGATCCACGAAGCGGATCCAGGCCAGCACCATCTATCAAATATGTTGTTGGTGCAGCGGCAAGGTCGGAAGAGCGACATACCCTTCGTATTCACCCTCTCCCGATGGGGGTTTGATCAGTACGCCAAGATCAGACGCCATTTGGTAAGCGGGATAGCTGGACTCTCGTTTGAGATGAGGATCGACGATGACGACCATCTGTATCCACCGTCATAGTCCACCAGGGTAACTAGAGACCAATAAGTAGAGACGCACCTTTCGTTCCTTGGCTTCTACGTCCGCGATCATCTCGACTGGGTCAGGGAACGTTTTCTCATCCCACATAAAGTACTTATGTCCTTCCGCATACTCGATATCAAGCCAGAAGACGTCAACCGGAATATCCTCTTCGTCGAACCGTCTTTGTATTGATCTGACGTCGTCGCTACTAACATAATTCCAGCGACATTGGTGGTACGCGAGGGAGTACAACGGTGGAAGCATGGGAGTGCCTGTGAGACGAGCGTATTGAGAAAAGACAGAAGCAGGGTCAGGACCGGGGAGGATGAAGACATCGAGAATGCCAGATTCGGAGACCCAGTGTGTTTCGGTCCCGCCGTTCTTCCTTCCGACATCGATCCAGGTATCGCTCCCAATAGCGTTGAATACTGCAACGGTACCCTTTTTACCATGTGCATGCATCAAGGGGACAGCACCATAGAGAGCAACAGAGGAATCTGCGAGGTACTCGAACACGTCAGCATTGTAGAGCCTGTATGGGTCTGAATAGGTCGCGTCAGGACCAGTGGTGGATGGGAGGGAGATGTTGGTAGCGTGTTCCGGGACACCGTAGACATGGGGGTGGTTAGGGAAGGTGACGTCAAGTGAGAGGGACTCAGGGCCTGTAAAATCGACGAGATGAATTGGTGATGGCATGCACGCGGCGAGATGGATGGTTTACCCTTTGGCTTTGAATCCGTCCAAGTCGACCAAGTCTCCTCCCACCAAGCGTCTTGTTGCTCGCCCTCGAACCAGGCAGCATGATTAACCTGAAATGGGACCTGTTCGCCCTCTGCGCCTTCAATCTGTGGCGATTGCGTGTCCTGCTTCGTTCTGAAATGTTCCATGTGGAGTAGACCACGACCATTTAGGATGACCTGTTCCTCGCCATTCTTGTAAAAGGTGACCTTGAGGGGATTGTACTGCACAACGACCTCGAATGTGGTACCTTGCGAGCCATATCTCGTGCGCGTCTCGGCTTTTCCGACGAGCCATCTGACGTGACTCGATTTACTGAGAGGTGGGTCGCGAATAAGGGCCCAAGAAGCCGCTTCGTTGTAGTGTCTCCTCAAGTGAGCGAGTTCATCCATTTGGACACGTATGACACCATCTTCGTGTGCTCTGACTTCTAGGGAGAACCTGAGGTCTGGATAGATGGTCGACTTGACGATGGCGGTAAAAAAAGCGTCGGTCGGGTCACGAAGGATCGAGGACGGGTCGATGTAGTACGGGGACTGCCAGGACTCACCGGCAGTGTGTGCGCGTGCAGCGAGGGTGCGACCGCGGCGACAAAAGCCGGACTGGTCGCAAGTTTTGAAAGATTCCCGCTTGAATGCGAGTGTCGAAGTCGACACGAGCAGCGCGACGAGGAGGGACAGAGACCGCATCGCGCCGACGTTGGAGTAGATGATGCTCGACGCTGAGCTCCACTACCACTTACATGGGTGGATATGACATAATACGTTCTCACAGATATAGTGTCAATTATCATGATACTCGTAAAACCCTCTTCCACTCTTTCTTCCCAACCACTGCGCATCGACCATCCGCTCGAGCAGCACCGAAGGCCGGTATTTCGAATCTGACGTGCCCGTGTAGAGTGTCTGTTGTATCGAAAGACATGTGTCGAGACCGATGCTACGACGTTGCGTGAGCGACACACGCCTGGCACGTTCGTATACGATACTTACAAGTCAGCTGAAAAACAAGATGAGAAATCGACCGACAACCATAAGATATGGATGATGACTTACCAAGCTGGAGCGGACCCATGGGGTGGGCCATGCCTAGTCGAAACGTCTTGTCAATGTCATCTCGCGTCGCAACACCCTATCATCAATAGATATGCATTAGCTTCTGTACCGGTGCAGCGTTAGCTATTAGAGTAACCTTCTCTAGACACATGATCGCCTCGTTTATAAAAGGCATCAAGAGAGCATTCGAGACAAATCCAGGGACGTCTTGCGACGTTGCGACCTCTAACAAGCCAACGATCAATAAACGCACATCCAAGACAGATCGTCCTCACCTTTTCCACATGCCTCCGCAAACGCACGCGATCGGTCAAGCGTGTCTTTGGAAGTTTGCACCGCAGATACAAGTTCGACCAGTTTCTGAAAACAAGCTCATATCCATCGTCCCCCTGGAAATCCGACAGAACGCACCATTACTGGAACCGGATTGAAGAAATGCAGCCCTACCAAACCCGACACGGCATCAGCACCCCATGCCAATCTCAAACACCCGCTCAATGCTCACCAACGACCCGACTCGCAGCCCGCTTCCCCTCCTCCGACGCCGCAGACACCCCCTCAGGCACTACCGCCGCGGCAATCTTGGTAATGCTGATTGACGACGTATTGGTCGCCAAAATAGCGCCCTCGTTCAACGTCTCTCTTAGCCTCCGAAACAACCCCTTCTTCAGCTCGACCTGTTCGGATACCGCTTCGACAACCATGCCCACGTCACGCATCGCCGCGAGCGTGTCCACGACCTGGATGCGATCCTTGGCTTCGGCGGCCTCGGTCGGCGTGAGACGCCCTTTGGAGACGTCTTTGGAGAGCAGGTTGGAGAGGAAGGACTGGGAGCGGGTGAGTTGGGTCGATGAAGCGTCGTGCAGCAGCACCGGAACTTTGGCACGGACAGCGGAAACAAAGGCGATACCGGTGCCCATTTGCCCGGCGCCGAGGACGCCTAGTTGTTTGACGCCATGAACGATGATGGACATCGTTCAAGCACTAATCCCGAATCACGTGCAGGAATATAAACCCTAGCAGTGTATTTTTATTTTTTATTTTAAAAAAAAGAAAAAGAAAAAAAAAAAAAAAAAAGAGAGACCAAAAAGCAACACGTTTACACAACGATTGGCGTGACGGAATAAAAACAACAAACGAGAGAGACAGCACGCAAAACGAACACTCAGTGGCTAGAACGAACAGAGCACTGCGAGAAGAACACGACGGTCGATGATCGTGGAATAGGGTGAATCGATGCACAGTAATAGGAAAATAAGGAGTGAAATAGTTATGTACCTGTAATGAGGATGAGTGCAGTAGATAGAGGTGAAGGTGATTGTGACAGGAATCGGAATGCGGGTGGATGGAAACAGATCTAAGTTGAAACAGTCATTGCGTAGCGTAGCGAGGCCAAGTGAATAGATGCGAGCACGGGCTGGTGAGATAGCGTGTGGGTCCATCAGCAGTGGTGAGATAAGGAGATGCGGACCGTCCCGGGAGAGACGAAACGCGCATACATGCGCCAAAATTCATCGTCAAGAGCGATGACGGGAAGTGCTGGATCACCGTATCAGCTTTCCCCAATCCAAGACACCACCACCCTTCTCCCCACCACCTTCCCTCCGCGGAAAGGCATTCCAGAATCTGAGTGTCTCATCCCCGGCGCCCGTGACTATCGTCTCCCCATCAGGACTCATAGCGAGATAAAGCACCCGATGTGTGTGTCCGGTGAGTGAAGCGACTTGGGAAAGCGAAGGATATCGCCAGATGCATATTTGATTCTGAGCTGCCGTGCTTGAGAAGCCGTGGGTACTGACGAGCTCGTGTGAGGTATGTGACCAGATAAGATTGCAAACCTGACAACATCGTCAATCACGCTATGTGTGACTGAAAACCGAACGCACCTGGCTTCCCGTGTCCAACTCGTTCAACATCGTGCCAGTGAGCGTATTCCAAAATCGGATGTGCTTGTCCTGTGTCCCACCGCCTGTAGCTAGTACTCCGGAGACGTGGGGGTCCCAAGCGAGTGCTTTCACCGCCGCAGTGTGCTCGTGGAACTTCCACAGAGGAACATCCCCATCCCCATCGCCACTACTATCTGATCTTGATCGACGTGTCAAAGTGCCAATACCGCCTCCAGCTCCGGATCCAGAAGAATGGATAGATGACGCGACGGAAGAGGCACGACGAGATCCGCGCAGATCCCATATACATACTTTGTTATCATTGCCTCCGCTAGCAAGAGCTGAACCCATCCCAGAGCCTCCAGGGCCTTGAGCTGGCGCACCTGCCATACTTGGGGCTCCTATCCCTCCTTCATTTCCTGATGCTCCGATAGCTGTACCGGCACCGATACCAGTCCCGCGCAGATTTCCAAAACTCATTCCTAACTCCCCACTCCACCGCAACCCACAAACTTCTTGACGATGGCCCGCACATTTCCTAAACGGTCTCCCTCCGGCGCCTTCACGAACGTCTCGGTGATGGACCATGCGATCTCTGCTTCCACTACTTAGGATATGTCCATTCCAGGATAGGGCACCGATCCGTTGTGCATGTGCAGGGGCATAGGTGCGAATGACAGAAAGAGTCGGGGCGTCATAGATATGCAGGTGCCCAGAGAGCGTGCCTACTGCAAGTGTTGTGCCCTGTGATCACGAGACAGACGTCAGCACACGCAAATAAAAAGGAAATGAGACCAAAAACCTTTTGCACCCATGCGACTGAACTGATGGTATCACCAGCTCCACTCAAGTCACACAGCTTGGAGACAGCAGCATTATGGGCCGTCCAAAGGTAAACACAACTACCCAGACCGACGCCGAGAACGTTCGTACTCGACCAGTCGACTAGATTGAGGTAAAAGTCATCTGCAAGATCCGGGGCGTCGAGGACCCTGTAGGGTGTCTTGCAGACGCTGCGAAGCTGGCGAAGTGGAGACTCGAGGAGTTGTCGCGATTCTGCGCGCACCGGAGACATGGAATATGCTTCGTCTGTTGGTGTATCGAGACGGCGTCTGCTGGCAGGAGTCGGAGAAGGGGAGGTATAGTGAAAAATGCGCCGGCGCGTTGGAGTGGTGGGTGCAATGGAGGAGGATGATTGGATAGGGCGTGTCGGTGATGCGGGACGACGGGGTGAGGGAGGAGTCACTTCACTGTGAAGGATGGAGTTGAATATGGCATTAGCTTGTTCTGGTGGCGACAAGATCGGGTGTGCAAGATCGGACAGATAAAGTAGACGATTGTTGCATTATG
Source organism: Veloboletus limbatus (assembly GCA_038088635.1). NCBI lineage: Eukaryota > Fungi > Basidiomycota > Agaricomycetes > Boletales > Boletaceae > Veloboletus > Veloboletus limbatus. Next base: position 13,246 of record JBBPJJ010000059.1, read on the forward strand.
AACGGGTCAGATATACAACAGAAGAGAATAGACAAGACTGACCCTTTATAGCATCTGATTCGGTAGGTATGGCACGATGCTTTGAAGGGGTCGAAGGACCGCTGTCATCCATGAGATGATATGACGTTCTCATATCGCCAGCGTCTCTGCTGGGCACGAAGCGATCTCCATACTCTCTGTGTGCACGAGAAGGGTTTTCGGGCGAATCTGGGGCGGGTGTGTCACTCGCGGTGAGTTGTGAGTAGTTGAGGGAAGGGATCGGGATGGGGGCAACCGCGGGAGGAGTGAGGGCAAAGGCATGATTTACGCGCTGTCTGTTTCTGCGGGGGGTGTCGTCGTCGGTATCTTGATGTGCGGCGCGGAGTCGTTTGCCAAAGGGCGAGTTTTTGAGACCGGTCATTGTGCAGGACGACGAGCGATAGTTGAGTTGAATGAAGATTTAGTAATGAGCGAGATGGCGACGACGATACGATGCAGGGGAAGGAAAAGAGCGAGTCGGCGTATGCGAGCTTGAGCGTGACCGAACCCGGGCAGGGGCAAAGCGGCGAGTTGCAGAGAACGGAGCAACCCAACGACGCGTCGATTACCTAACACTCTGCGCTGACTTTTCAACCAGCGACACTTGGAAGAAAAGAAAGAAAAACACACACAAAAAAAAAAAAAACAAAGCGCAGAACAAGAGACACACGAAACGATGAAGTAGACACCCTGAAACTCCATTCTGTCCAGTTGCCAACTGGGCTAGTCGCACTCGGAGTGCCGCCAACCTCGTCCGGTCCATTCGAGCGGAGACTGAATGCGCTTGCAGGTTCAGCCACCGTGTTCGTGTCGTCGTCGTCGTCGTTGTAGACAGTCGGAAGCCATGCTCACTCTTTCGAGAGGAGAACGCCTTTCCGACGAAACGTTCTTGGTGATCGTGGCATACTCGTGCGCTCTGGGCGCTGTATACCAGGTGTGAATGGGAGGGGATCAAGTAGTAGGTCGTTCTTTGACTATGGTGGCCAGTGTCGGTTTTCCATGTTCCGCGAAAAACGCGGTCATGGGCAGTGTGATAGTCTGAAGGCATGACTACGTGGCGTCGATGCTGTGGCTTGATTGGCTTACACCACCATACTGCCGCTGAACTGTCATCTCGTCATTAGAACCAGTAAAATCTAATTACTGGTACATGGTCTCGCTTTCTGGAGAACGCTGACTTGCTGGTCAATTAGACGCATCGGTCCTCCAAATTGGTGGCATGCATGCCTAGCATCCTGCGACGCAATCACTGGTATCGACGACAGCGACATTCACGTTGTAATATCTAGGGATGAATGGCACCTTCAACCCACACTCAATAGTTGTCATCACAGCCGAGGCTGAAGCTGGCTAAGAGCCGCAGTCACAGCAATACTATACTGACTTCTTTAGCCTACACTTCACATCCTACAGGGCCCTTCAGATAGCACTACCAAAAATCACAAGTGGACTGTTCGTTGCATTGAAGGTGGTGCTAACACACATGCAGTCACAGGCTGAAAATGAATGACATTCAAACAAGGTGTGCATTTTGAACGCCTGAGAACAATTGCCAGTATTCATTCGGCACAGGTAAGCATCACAGTGGAAAACGGCATGTCAGCCTCCCAAGATTCTCGCTGGCGATATCGTTCAGCTAGCTCTTGTCGACAGGGAATTTTGGGTGATTGAATTTATATTATGATTCACTGTCATGTTATTTTTTGAGCAAGATCAAGCAGCAGGGCATTGAAGAAATAGCTAGTCCGTCGGCTCCACACGTAAAGCGGCACTCAAGGCAGGTCTATCCACTTGGCCAGAAGTTTGGGGAAGTTGGGCGTTCCGAGACCCGTCACAGGATCCCATCCTTTTGTGGCGTTGAAGCCAAGCGTGCCGCAACCGGGGTTAGTACCGTTAGTGATGTCGTTGAAACCATCAGAAAATTCGGCAGAATAGATCTTGTCGCCACGTCAACAGGGCTCGTCACCAAGGAGGAAAGAAAAATACACCCACCATAGGATTAATAAATCCGATGGGGCTCTTATTTCGTGCGATGCGTGCATCATTCACCATTGTGAGGATGGCCCCCACGACAGGTGAAGAAGCAGAGGTGCCGTATACGAGGGTGAAATTGCCGGCAACCTGGCGAGGCATGTACGACTGAGCAACAACATCCAAGAAGGGATGAAACGACTTTGCCTACCGCGACCACGTAGTTTGCACCATTCGCGGAGACATCAGGGAATCCACGAGACTAGATGCCCAAGTATATGTGAGTCGCACAGACAAATAATACATCCAGCCTACCGTTCCGGTCGAGTTCCAAATGCTACTAGGGTGTGCGGGAGGGTAATTCTTCAAATACGAGCTCACAGCATCCTTCTGGTAATCGGGGATTGCGAAGTAGTTGCTAAATCCACCAGCAGAGTGAACCTTCTCATCCAATGCATCCTCGCCATCAATGATAGTCTTTCCGGAGCTGAGTTGTGTTGCGCCGACTGAAGTGACGTAAGGACAAGTACCAGGGAAAATGGGGTTGAAAATTGTGCCATTCGTAGTTTGTTTGCCTGCGCGGAATATCAGTAAGTTAATGGGCCATCCGGCAAAGGAAAGGAGAATACCATTTTGGTTCAGACAAAGATTATCGTTTCCTGCAACCCCATTGTCGCCGGAACTGAACAGAAGGGTGACGCCCATAAGACCAAGCTTGGCATATTCATTGCACTGGCGTGTCGCATAGGCAACTGTCAAGTCGGCCTCGGTGTATCCATAGGAAGTGGAGATCACGTTGGCAGGCTTGACAGTGCCGCAAGCTTCGGTACCTGGTCACAAAGACATCAACTCAAGAAGACATGCATAGCGCTTTTCTGACCATTATATCCACCAGATTCGGGATCGGGGTAGATACCATCTTGCGACGGGTCATCGCCACCCTCGAAAGTGCAATAGGAACCATCAAGCGCATCAAGGAAGTTGTTGAAGGAGGCACCTGATTTTGGTCAGACAACAGCGTATTGTACGATAGAAGTTCAGACCTTCGACAAGGTCACCAACTTGGTACACTGTGATGTTTTGTTTCGCGGTGACAAGATTCATAGAATACTCGAGATCGAGGTCAGATTCTGCGTTGATAGAAATATTGTTCACCCCGCTCAATACACCTGGTACAATGTAAACGACTCCATATGGAATCATAGATCCAGTATACATACCTCCGTCGATAGAAACAACGACAGGACTGACGCCATAAAGATCCGAGGAGAAGTTCTTGGCGAACATATTGAGATCCTCCTGAGCGTACGATTGCGGGGTATACTCGACTACACGCAACATTGAACAGAGATCATTCGAAGACATCACCGTGCTCACCAATACCATAGCTATTTTTATCGGCGGCATTTGGCTCATACGAGAAGTCATACAATGCACGGAGACATTGAGGGGTGATATGGGTATCACAGTCCCCGAGTTGGCTCAAGTCCAACGCCACACCACTCGTCTTCGGTCCGGTGCTACCACCACCAAGTCGACCGATGGATTTCGGCAAGTGACCGCTACCAGAACGCCTGGACAACTTGGCATCGAAGTGAACGGTGGGGGTCACAAAGTCGACATGAGGCCTCAGGTGCTCGGGAAGATGGTAGCTTTCACACACTGAAGTATTGGCACGCATGCGTCGGTCGTAACATATACTTTGAATCAAGTATATCGTCGCTCACCAACATGTTCTGAACCCGTCTCATGTGTGTACACATTGTAGCTTGCATGCAAGAGGTCCTCCGCCTCCTGGACGGATGCTTCGAATTCGAGCCAACCCCCGGACGCAGAGAGCTTGATCCGGTGTGAGTGAATGCCACTCTCGAGCAGCCAGTCCCGAACGGCATCGACGGAATGGCGAGTTGGGGCGAACGTCGAAGCGACTTTACCAGCCGACCAGTGCTTTCCGTAGTTGGGAGAGTTGGGATGAGACACATCGTAGAGGTATTCTTCAAGGTACTCCGTGTTGGGCTGTGCGATCGCGAAACGGAGAGGAATAGTAGCAGATCCATCGTGTTTGCGGGCTATGGTCCACCCTGGCGGGGCATGCATCCGGCGCTCATGCACTGCCAGATGGGAGAGAACTGGATCTGAGCTGGCTGCAAGGCCAAGGGACAACAAAATGAGTGGAAGGAGAAAAGAGCGCATCGTTGGGAGGCATTTGTACGGAACTCTCAAGTTCTTTTATGACACTGGCTAGCGATGTCAGATCAGCGCACAACACAGCGATACCAACCAACATTTCGGACGCAATGCCGTCACGGTATGATACGGGACAGCTAGGCGAATTCAAATCATTCAAATGACTTTTCTCAGTCACCGTGCTCACTCACCGGAATTAGTGGGCTTACCTTGCACAAGATCCAAGTCAGCAGCATTATGCAGCAATTTATGCTGGACGATCATATGTATCAGCGACTCTGGCGGATCTCTTTTGACAGCCCTGTAACACATCCGAGTCACCCATCGCTTCGAAGCGAGCAGCACGATTAATCAGGTCCATGGTGACACGCCAGCTAATCGCAGCGACTCACTACATATCGAGCGACCACGTATGCAGCTCACAGTGAAAATTGCCTCTGTCTCATTGTAACTTAGCTTGTTGTCAACCATCTACAAGACGTAGCCGACCCAAAAAGTCACTTATCCTGGCTAAAAGCTCAAACTATTCCCTGTCTAATTAGTCCATTGACAGAAACGTGCTGTAAAGACAGCTCCCCACCAATCAGATTACAATGCCATCGGCGCGTATCATATCAGACGCTTTGCAGATGACTCCTGATACTTTGCGAGCGCCATGTACACGCGCTCAGAAGAACGTGGCACCTCCGCTGTGCGTTTTATCCTACCTATCTGGTGTGCAAGGAGAATGACCATGACTCGCACTTTCAGGTTGCGGCCCGTTGCCGGTGAAACTTGAGACGCAACTCAAACAGGTCCTTTCCGGTATCCTTGACACTGCACAATAAGCCTGGGAGCCAACGTGCTTGCTCTGTCGACCATGTCCACGACGGCGCAATTTTCCACCCTTTTTTTGCTGGCCATTCAAGCACTGGCGTTGTGCAATGTGATTCGAGCATATGGGCCCCTTTCTCGAAACCCCACAGACGGGTGCTACTACATTCCATTGCCTCCTGACTCCTCTATTCCTGCATCGAATGCGAGCAGAAGGGTGCCATGGGGTCAGCCGATGATCCAATATCCAAACGGAACAACCTGCTGCTCTTCACTCGGCCAAGTCCGGGATGCACTTGACGAAATCGACACTCAACTGTTACAGCTTTTGTCGACGAGGTACGACCATGGAACTCCAATAATATCTACCATAACAACGCCAACCTGACTTGATAATCCGGATTTAGGGCAGCGTATGTCAGGGAAGCGACGCGCTTCAAAAGCACGGAAGCCAGTATCAACAACCCTTCGCGAAACGAACAAGTGATACAGGGCGCAATAGATAGCGCACCCGCTGTTCATCTTCCTCAAATTGTCGCGCAGATGGTGTACCAGAGTATCATCAATTCCAGTGTACTGTTTGAAGAGTGTATCGTACGTAATCGATTCAAAAGTGGTTGACTTTCGTCACTAAGGTTATATGTAGTTCAATACTTACACCGGTTGAACCCATTTGATCGGTTCAACGGTACAATGTGCTGTCACGTTATGCATTTCATATGATCTAGGATCACATACCCTGTAGAGGTCTATGGTGCATGAATTTGCCAAAGACACACCCAACCCTTACCCCCTATTGGCACGAGGAATCCATTCCACAGCGACACGAGCAGATTATCTAAACAAAAATGCAAGGTGTGAGTTAGCTACCAAGCAAGACGTTGGACACGCTGCACCGCCGAGTCCTCTAGTAAGTGTCTGCAAGTGAAAGCACAACGATGTTCTTCAATGAGAAGTAGAGTCTTTGTCAAGTCAGAGCCCACTGAATTTCCACCCCGAATGGGACTCTGAGCATATTTGGAGCATGATCTATCATGGTGGTGTTGGAAGTGCAACGTGCAACGGTGAACCAGGAATTTGCACTTCCTCCCAATTGCAACTTGCAAGTGGGACATGTAAAATGACATGCGCTGATATTACTAAGTATTCCAATATGATGATGATCAATATCATACTACGAAAAACTTACCAATGGACAGAAAATACAGCCAATGGTTTAAACACTTATGGTTTGAATACTGGCACCCAAGAAAACAACAACGTATTGCACGTCCCTAGGGGACAACGGAAGACATTGCAAGAAAACCTCAGCTGTCCCCGTAAAGTAATGTGCAAAATGCCAACCCTGAACGACGTGCTTGAAGGTCCTGTGTTATGAAACACATCAAAAAGTAAGATATCCGTTCTGTAATCTATCCCATGGCCGACATGGATATCTCACTCTCCCAACCCGGCCAGACGCTGGCAGCTGCTACAATAAGACTGTGGTCTGGCTCACGTGAATAACTACAGTCAATTATCAGGTCGATCACGGGGAGGGCAACATGTGAGCCCAACCCGCGGCTTTTCTCAAAAGCGTCTGCCCGTCGTTGGAGCATCAGGTCTGTCGCGAGATCTTGGGTGATCCACAGGTTCTCTAAGCGGTCTATGTGGATGATGCATGATGAGTGAGTCTAGTGCGCAATCCTCATCCTTGTCCTGTAAGGATATTCCGACCTAGATGACTAACGTGACGAGAGATTTGGCGACACCCTGCAAGGCGGTGAGGAATCAGCCGTAAATTGCGAGATGCTCCAGCGAAGACGAAGAGCTCAGGGCGTAGTTCAGGTGTTCATCCCTGGCTTTACCCGAAAAGGTAGCGCATATTCTCGTGGGGATGAGTTTGAATATCGAACCGAGGTACTGCTATCGAGAGTCGTTTCAAGGTGGGCCACAGAGTGGGGTAGGTCTAGATTATGAAGTCCCCGCAGCGCATCCAACAACACCTACGGTAGACCTGTGGTCCAATACGCAGTGAGCGACAAAGGTCCAAGGTTTTTTTCGCAAGCCGCAGAATAGTTGAGAAGTTTGAGACAAACTGCGATGCATGTGGCGATGATTGTCCCGGTAAGAATAGCTAAAATTCTTGATGGAACTCCTTCCAACAAGCGTGTCTAATACAGTAGTTTGGTGACAAGTGTGTCATGGGAAGACCACGGCTGAGGTGAAAGCGAGTGCGTTTGCAAAAGTGCATATCCCGGGAGGATAGTTCCACTGGCCCACATGGCCCTGGGGAGCGGAAATCGCTCAACAACAAGTCAAGCGCACACGACCACTGTTTGCAAACGAGTGCACAGAAGAGGTCCCTTCGCCACCGCTTGTATACCTGTGATGAGACCGAGAAGTTTTCAAAGTAGAACGATGGGCTGAACGCGCACAATGCGCCCAACGGTGGAAGAACCACCAAGACAACGGCCACTGCCACGCGCCCCCGGGTGTATAGACGCTGAGCACCGTGGTCGAGGGATAGACAAAGAATCGTCTTTGCAAAATCGGAGTCGGACGGCCCTGAGATGGGGAACTCTGCCTCCCCATTCGTACTCACTGACGAACACACCCAGGCTGTACGAGTCAGGCCTGTGGGACTTGAGAGTAAGCCTTTAAAACTTTTTGGCGACACAACCTCGGGCACGCAGCGTTGAGTGATATTGACGACTCGGAGTATTGTCGTGCGACTGACACTATGATATACATAGTGGCAGGAGACAAGGTTACAAATGACAAGTTCTACCATGTAGGGGCCGAGGATAGCGTTCTAATACTGCGGGAGCGTGGACGGCCTGCGAGTGCATCGGTCGCGTTTTGGACAGCTCATTCCATGTCGCAGCCGCGTCGTTGGCCAAGACATGGTCATTGGAACACCATTGGACGCAGACAGTACGATATCTGGTTGTTTTCCTCATACTCGCACCCATTCATGGCGTCCGTTGAAGCCCTTGCCAGCGCCTGACCCTCAAACGGCCCTACACCAGTCCTACCGAGAACATACTCGTCCACATCCCCAAATCTAATGTGTACAGATTCGGGGACGCCAACATTGCCGCTCCCGTATTCCGTGATGTCGACTGGACCGTGAAAGAGGGTCAAAATTGGGCAGTCATAGGACGTGGATCCAATCAAAAAACAGCTCTACTGCAGGTACCGTGTCAAACGTCCTCGTCAACCACGATGACAAGCGGCGCACGCAGACGTTGCGCGGACACTTGCGGATCTCCCCCTCGCCTCCGCCTCCCGGTGGACTCTTCCCGTTCTTGTCTGACCCGCCGAGGGATTCGCATACCGCAGTTTCTCTGGTATCCTTTGCCAATCGACCTCATTCGGCAGGGACTGCGTTCTATGACTACACCGCGCGATATGGTGCCGTCAGAGAGGAAAACCGCATCACACTGCGAGAGAGCATGTTTGGGGAGTACGATTTCCTAAATCTTCGACCTAAAGTACAGATATCAAAGACAGCAGAGGAACTGGCCACAGACAAGGTGAAAAAAGCCATCTTTGAGGATCTGTCCACGAGACTAGGTCTGTCATCGCTCCTTGACCTGCCTTTGGTGGCGCTGTCGAATGGGCAGACCCGCCGAGCGCGCATCGTGAAAGCCATTCTTGCTCAGCCAGAGATTTTACTACTCGATGAACCTCTAAGTCTGTCTACCGTACTCGAGCGGACGACTCGAAACTGACGAGGACACTGCAGCGGGCCTGGACGTGAGCAGTCGACCGACTGCGTTGTCTGTCCTCCGATCTCTTCATGAAGCACGTCGTCCAAGAATTATCATCGGTCTCAGGATGCAAGACCCTATCCCGGATTGGATCACACATCTCGCATGGGTTTCCGACGATAAGGTTCTTACCGGAACCAAGGAAGAGATCCTTGAAGAGCAGGAGCTTTACAAGGCCAAAGAAGACAGAGCCGCCTCTCTGTGCTTCACGACCTCAGCGAAACGAACAGAGCACCAAGGAAAGCCTGTCGTCGTTTTGAGAAATGTCACAGTCTCTTATAGCGAGCGCAAAGTAAGACGGTGCCGACATTCTACCTCGTCAGACCCATGTTTACAGCTCACCCGCGAGCTAGATACTGAAATCGATCAACTGGACCATCCGTGCAGGCCAGCGTTGGCACCTCCAAGGTGCAAACGGTACGAAACCCTCTTCCCACATCTCATCCTCGTTCCATCCATCAACTGCCCTCTGCAGGATCGGGTAAAACGACCCTCTTGTCCTTGATGACAGGCGACCACCCGCAATCATATACCCAACGCGGCAACTCCCACCTCGAACTTTTCTCGTGTCCCCGTCCACGCATCCCCACTATCCACCTCCGCGCGCTCATCGGCGTCGTCTCGCCCGAGTTGGCAAATGCGTATCCAAGACGCGCGGAGACGACCGTCAGGGACGCCATCGGTACGGGATTCGACGGCACGTTTGTCCCCGGCGGGACCAGCGGGGTCGGAACGGGTCTGGATGGCGCGCTTCCGGAGAACGTCCGACGATGGCGCGTCGCACGCGTTCGGGAGGTGCTCTCTGCGCTCGGGCCGCGTGCGTGGTGCGGTGGTGTCGCTGGCGAGAAGCCGCTGCGATCGAGCTGCGCGTGGGCAGATATGGACGAGGCGTTTGCGAGGCGCGCGTTCGTGGGGCTTTCGCCCGGAGAACAGAGCGTGGTTCTGCTGATGCGCGCGCTCGTCGGTCGTCCCCAGCTTGTACTCCTGGACGAGGTATGGGCCGGGATGGACGACAACATGGTTCGCGCTGCAAGACGCTACCTTCGCGAGGGTGGCATCGGACGCGATCAGGCCGTCGTGGTAGTGAGTCATTGGGAAGAGGAACTCCCGTGGACAACAAAAGACGGACTGTACACGTTCCGATTGCAGGACGGGATCGGGACACGCGTATAGGGCATGTTCATGCAGACCAGTATTTACAGGATGTTTTCATTTTTCACAAATCAACCGACCAAATTCAACACAGCAGTACAACAACGATGCTACACGATGTATGGTAGACCAATCAGACGAGACCATGGGTAACGAGACATCAAGATATCACCGACTTATCGTACAACACTTGCAGAAAGAAGGAAAACAACAACATATTCAGCAGTGTGAAAATACAGACCAATTACCAGGGCATGTCAGCTTTAGCAACACTCCCCCAGCCACTGGTGGACGACTTCGCGGCGCTGGTAGTGGCACCCCAGCTGGTAGTCGAAGTGCCGCGTTTAGAGCCGCGCTTGGAGGAGACGGTCGAGAACGTATCCGCGTCACCGGCAGCAGCAAGCTCAGCCTCCACCTGGTCTGCCCAGTTGGACGAGACTGGTGTCTGTACTGGCTTCTTCTTACCCTGAGGCTTAACACCGGAACGATTGACCTTCGTGACTGGCTGCGCCGGGGTAGCCCAAGGGTCATACGCATTGTCGGGAACACCCCAACTCGCGTCGGACATGGCATCCGCAGGACCGGCAGGTACGACCGCAGCAGCATTCGGCTCGCCCTCCCCGTCCGAGTTACCCCATCCGTCATCAGAGACAGCCTTCGCCGTTTCCCGCCTTTCGATGGCATCCGCGGAAACGATGGCGCGCGGCGCCCCACGCCAGTTTGTCTTGACTGGTGCACCAGGACCGCGGAACGGATTGTTCTGCGTCGTGTTCTTGTCAGTAGTCTCGTTTGCGTCATTCTTTTTAGCTGCACCACGACCTTTGGAGCGACCGCCCTTTTTCCCCTTGTTCGCACCAGCAGTCTTACGCTTCTCTGCTTCTTCAGCGCGTTTGGAGAGGCGGAGCTGTCTGGCATACTCGGCACATATACCCTTCTTGCAAATTATTCCATGAGCGTCGCACAAGACCGGTTTCACAGTCTCTTGGTTCTGCTTCCAAAGGCCCTCTGCATCCGCTGGGCCATCGTCCCAACCTGTTACATTCGTTTCCCATGTTCCCGTCGGTTCATCCCAAGCACCCGGCGCGATCGAGTCAAGTTCCCTGAGTTCACCTTCGTCCTGCAAGGCTCTAATCCCCATTCCATGGAATTCTTCCTCAATAGATTCGGCGAAATTGATGTGGACAGCATACGGGTTGTCGCTCTCCGTGGCAGTAGCCAGATCGGGTCCCGAATCAGAATCGGGGCTAGAAGTAGATAGGCCATTCGAGCCCCAGCTGGCGGCACTCAAGTTGGCAGTCCGATCAAGAGGACCTTGAGCCACAGATGCGGCAGTTTCACTTGGGACAGCGAGGCCAGGAGGATAAGACGAATAAGAAGTTGCACCGCCTCCCCAAACGATTTTTCGAGCTGGGAGCCCGGGCGGTGCTGCAAGAGCCTGATCGGCGGTCACAGGGGAAACGGCGGGTGACACCGGAGTATTTTGCCTGGAAATAGGTGGTGATTCTTCCCAGTTCGTCAAAACCGGAGACGAGGCAGGCCTTTTGTCCGTGTTCTGCCCTGGAATCTCATTTACATGAAGATCATGCAGAATAAATATATGTCGACCTACAAACGTTGCTTGATTTCACCACAACCTGCCCACCCCCGACAGCTGGCAACCGCGTGCCAATGGAGGGTCCCTGAGGGATGTAGACTGTCTTCTTCACGCTTCCGTTCGCTGCAGGGTTTGGTTTGGCTGAGGTCGCTTGCGTCGTTGGTGCGCCTTTTCCCCAAGCACCGAGCGTGTTCGGTTTGGGTTGGGTTGTGATGGGAGCGAGAGACGAACCTCCTTCCTTTTTCTGTATCCAAGCAGTAGATCCAACGACTGATGGGACGAAAGAAATGTCAGGCAGTCATAATAGTAAAGATGAAGGTCACCGACCTGGCTGTGGAGCAGCGGTTTCCACTGGTGGAGGCGTTGCAATAACGGCGCCTGGGAGAGGCCTACACAAGGAATGGTTTGTCTTATCCTCGAAGGGAACGTCGCAAAAGTGAGTTGCGGGGTAGGGAAAGTGAATTTGCCTGTGTTGTCGATGAGTCAATCGAACACGTGATTGATTGACGGATTAGATCTACTCACCTATTTTTCGGCGACCAAGCCTTGAACCAGGCTTCGTCCACATCGATGCGCTTCCAACCTGAGAATACGGGATGAGCATCGAGACTGATGGCAGGGCCACAAAGCCATGATGGAAACGAAACGTCGGATTGCGGCAACTATCTCGTATGAACGCACCATTTTTCTGAACGATCCTGCCGGTGTTGTATGTGCAGTAAAAGACTTGGGTGACTCGCCCCATTTCTTCCATTGTGGGGCTCTGGAGGAACTCGGACCAGCGATGTTCACCAAGGATGCGATGAAAGTCGGCGTAATTCCGGTTGACTTCGATAATGACCATACCGCGTGACTGTGTCAACGGTATCATGGTAGACGTCGACGGAGAGGTGGAGATTGACTCACGCTTGGCTTGTGAAAGATAGCGAAAAAGGCGTCCTTGTCGACACAACACGCCACCCAACGGGCAAAGTCCTGTCTATCCTTTGGTAGTTCCATATTGCAGGTTCCACTGATAGCGTAGGGATGGACGACGGTCAGATAGCGTGGCTCGTCGTCGCCGGGTGGTGGGGTGGGGATACGTTTTGGCATGATGGTGGTTGTAGTGGCTTGTCTGATATTTTAATCATCGCGATCAAAGAATGAGCGTGTCAACTACGTGTCCCTGATTTTACTACATAGTACTAAATACGACAGACAGGCCAGCGAACCCACGCTTGCCCTGTACTTGCTGTGTGATATATAAACCAAGTACTCGGGCTCACCTGCAGACCACAATGTACTTGAAATCCCTTGCTGCGCTCAGTCTCGCTGCCTCTGTAGTGCCCCTTGCCTCGGCAGGGCCGCTCGCATATGCTGCCTGCCAGACGGGTCAGCCTTCTCCAATCCTCGCTGAACTTTATGCTCACGACACCTTGCAGGCTGCAACGCCCTCGTAGTTACCTGTTACGCCGCTGCCGGATTCACTTTTGGGGTGACCCTGGTTGCGGTACCCCCTGCCATCATCGCGTGCAACGGTGCCCTGGGTACTTGCATGGCAGCCTGTGCTGCTACGGCACTCATGGCCCCTATTCCCTGAGTGAGTGGCGTGGTGAGTACACTGCCTCGCCTGGTGTCTGTAACGTCCAGCTCACCGTCCGAGTTGTCAGTCGTTTCTTCTTATCATCCTGTTGTACTATATGTAGTCGAGTAGCGTTCTGCAATGAGCCTCATCTGTCTGCGGCAAATAGCGAGTGATGTTGGAATGAATCCACCACAGCGGTGTCAGCAAGAAGGTGTGTTGCACCTCCACTCGACTCATCTCGCAGGGTGGTGATCTCACCGTAGCGTGTGCCCTGCAAACATGTCTTTCTCGCAACACGTACAGCCCTGACAAGTGCGACGAGTACGTGCGACAACTGTACAGCTGTTGCCTCGAGATGTACGCTATCAAAGGTCCCAACGCCGAGTCCACGGCCTGTCCGACGAAACTTGTCATCGAGCGCTGGTTGAAGAAGACGGTCGATAAACCGTTGTAAGGTTTCGATGTGAAAAACAGGCCAAGCACAGCTCTCGACACAGCCTGGCCCTGCGCCGCCGAACTGACCCCCACAATGCGCTCGTTTTTCCTTCCTCCGTCCGCAGCATCCGAGGTTTACAGCGACGATGCCAGTCGTCGTCACCGTCACTCAGCCAGCGGTCACCGTTACTCCGACATCGTCCAATTCAAGGGCCTCATTCCCTGCAGGATCGATTGCAGGCATCGTTATTGGAACTCTTTTCGCGTTTGTCCTGTCCGCAGCACTCGTGTTCTATCTCCTCAGGCGCTACAGACGGCATAAGTTCACCAGAGTTGCTAACACTTCTCATGATCCTGTCTCCGCCTCTGCAGATCTGCCGACCCAGCGTCATTCCCAGAAACCTTCTGTATCATCCCAACCCCTCGTCTCTCCCGTTTCGTGGCCGCCAATACCTCCCACTTCATGGGTTCATTCCTCGAATACTCCTCGCTCAGATTCCGTCTCTCCTGATATCAGAGACAGCAAGCACACCCTTGGCGAGATCACTCAAGAGTCTTCGGCTGCACCACCCGTTTGGAATATACCACCTCCATGCAAACCAGAACGATCGTCGTCGTCGTCCCCCACACCACAACAATCCTTTTTTATCCACCGCATGCTCCAATCCCGCGCATGGGCTTCGGAGGATGTTTCTCTTGTGCATCATCCGTCCCTAGATTTCGCCCTTAGTCCCTCCATGACACTGGACTCGTCGGCTATCCACGCTGATGAGGAGCGACTGCTTGCTGGCGCAGAACACACTGCCCTTCGCGACGCGGAGGCGGCTCAGAGAGATGAGGAGAGGATAATTCCTGAGGAGGAGGACCGGGAAGAGGTGGCAAGCTCCGAATCAATGTATTCCCAACTCTCTGCACCCCTTGACCACCCCTCATTGTTTTTGGACCCTGTACCTCGTCAAAACAGTGTCCATCGCCAAAAGTCTTCTCGAAGACAACCTCGCACCACCGAGCTTACTCCAGTTGCCGAGGTGCCAGATACCCCGAGGGCACTCGAGGGCCGATCCGACTCTCGCCCTGTATCGATCGTGGCGAACTCGTCGCTCGACGGACAGGTGTCACATGGGACACCCTCGCGTCCGATGTCCTCGGTAGTCGATTACTCTGGCACCTTACCCTTGCTCACTTCTACCAACTTTGGAAAAGGCAGTATAACGTCTGGAACTACTGCAGGCTCCGTCTCATCGACAGCGGACTGGGGATCGAGCTCTAGCGGTAGAGCCTCACGATATCCGTCCCTCGCACCGTCTAGTATCGGACAGTCTTCCCAGTCTGGGCCGCGTTCAGATGGTGACACAGACTGGCGCCATCCGCCTCCTGGGCTTTCCGGTCTGAAAACACTGCAGATAGGACCGCTGCGGAATCCGCACTCTCCGGTGGAGGAGCAGCCGGACGCGTCGGTCGCACGTGGCCTTGGTGACCCGGCCAAACGTGCACATCTTCGTCAAGGGACGACTAGTTCGATACCAGAGGTCGAGAGAAGGACTGTGATGCAGGGTGGGATTGCACGCATCGACGTCGCGTTGTGAAGACATGGATGCTGTTAAGTTTATGCTATTTATCGAACATTACGACGCCGATGCTGTTGTCCGTATATCTTGTTTCTGGACGTTGCGGACAGCATTTTACATAGTTTTGTTTTGCTTTGCACGGCGGAGGGCACGTGTAAGGCGAGTCGATTCACGATAATCCGATCGAAGCGTCGAGTGTGAATCTTGGACCACGACTGTCGAGCGAGCGGATGATTTCTTAGTCCAGCGACTCTCAACGCGTTTACTGCTCTTTCAACACCCACGACGTCGACGTTCTGCTCGTTCAAGTTCCTCTTTCCGTCCGTAAAAGGACGGTGAGCACTTGGCAAATGCACACCGCTCCGAGTCGTCTGACGAGCTCTACCCATGAGCGGGCCATGTCTGGTGCCCCCGTCCAGCGAACACGTCGGTGGGAGACGACCTATTCTACCGTCGATTGGGACTACCCGCCCTCTCCAGCTGCGTACTACAAGGCCCTTCTCTCCCGTGGTGCGTCGCACTCGAGGTTTCTTCGGATAGCTTACTCGAGCACAAGAGAGCGGTCGAGCGCATCTCCGCCTTCTCCTCCTCTTTCCCCAACAGCTACTTTGAGCCCCTTGGACACGTCAACCACGTCAACTTCTCCTTCAACCCCTGCTCATCTCACATCGACGACATTCTCCACTTCTCCGACTGACTCACGTCGAAAACAGGCCATCCACCTTCCCCCATTTCCTCCCTATCCCCTTTCGCGACCGTGTGTGAATGTGAGACCTCGATCTGCAAATCCGCCGTCGCACACCTTGAGGCGTCGAAAGCCACAGTGGGCCAAGCCACCCCATTACCATGCCTCGTTGCTCCGCTCGCCTCTATCTCACCGAAAAGGTCTCTTCCGGGCAGTCCTTCCACCCGATGAGGCGGTCGACTTCTTTCGGTGGGACATTCTTCTCCATACGGGGGTTTCCTTGTCTGCACTACATCAGGAACGCGATCGAACGAGGATGTGTGGTGCGAATGCATCTGCGTCGCTCCATGTCGCCGAATTTGTGCTGCAGCCGTACGAGGCGGCAGCTGGATTTTTTGGATGGCGTGGCCTCGGACTTGACGTCATGCGGCGCGTGGAAAGGAATTATGACGATGATGAATGCTGCTGGAGTGAAGGTGCCAAGGTGTGGAGACTGGGTCTTGATCATGAGAGTGCTGGGAAGTACGGGTCGTCGGATTTGCAACTCGATATTGACGAAGCGATAGTGGATGAAGGACGGGAAAGGTGGGCACGCGCGGCGGAAGAACTCGTTGGGCCGCCTGGGCTAGCCTTGCGACGAGTTGTCAAGCATGACAAGTCGGGCAAAGTCACCACGTCTCTGGATCCACCTTACAACAATGGTGCTGACTCTCATGTTTCATCATCGTTTGCCCCAAGTCACAAAGGCGTTCGATGGGACCCTGATATTGGCTCCAGTCCATCCAGGTCGACCTATGCTTACGATGAGATGAGGCAATCGCCTCCATCGAGTTCGACGGCTTCCGTTGCGGGTTCTACCTTCAGCTCAAAACCAGAACTCAACACAGTTTCGCCTTCAGCTTGGTGGTATGGACTGTCTCCAACCCCTCACATACCCTCGCTTCGCTTTCTGCCACCGCCGCCGGCACAGTATGGGCCACCACCACTACAGTTTTCGCCGTACTTCCCCGGTGGTCGCGTCACACCAGCACAAGGACACGGGTTTTGGTATGGTGCTCAGCCTATTGGTGAGTTGGTCCTTTCATGCACCCTCGTGCAGCGGTCGCTCGCGGCAACGTCCATCGTCTTTTTTTTTTTCCCTCAGCATGAGTATCCTTCTTCATATCCCCTGCGGTATCCCTTGTAGGATGCTGACTGTTTGTTATGTTGTGCGTTCTCAGGTGCATCTTCTGCGAATCATGACCCGAATTTCGCCAAATCACCTCCGTCTCATTCACACATTTTTGCTACCCCTGTCATTCCCACTTCCGTGCATCCGTCCCACTCTCCTCCGTACCCTACCAAGTCAAGTTTAAGCCGGGAGGAGTATGGACCAGGTCATGACTGCGATAAAGAGACTGAGACCGATCATGGCTACGAGTCAACGACGACAACGACGGATTCGGATCCTCCCCCGCATACACCCATCGGCACAGCGACGACGTCGCACTGTGTAGAAGCACTACAAGTTCACGGAGACAATGAGGTGGAGTTGCACAGCATCGAAATCGGTGCAGAGCACGCGCCTCCGTCCGTGACGTTCGGTTTGTTGGATCCTACCACCCCTGTCAAGCTCCTCGGTCGATTCTCCATGTCCACTTCGCCTTCTGTGTCATCTGGTTCGCCTGACTCCAACCGAGTTGGTCGTGAATCCTCAAAGGTAGCGGTGGTATATCCATCACTGAATGGGTCTTTCCGCCAGGGGTCGTCAGCACAAATGCCTGTCCCTGTATCAAGTCATGGAATTTCTAGGCGGACGGCGTCTGCAGGAATGGCGACATCACCTGGTTCGTTGTCACTTTCGTCCACAAAGAAGAAGACTTCACTTGGCCTTGGTGACGAGGATAATTCCAATCTGCAACTCAGGAGTGGGGGTCCGGAATGCTCTGCTTGTTCTGCTTCGGATGATAACCCTGCATTTATGCTGAGTCTCAGCTCACCACCACCAACGAGTCCTGGATCCGGGCTTCGGAAGGATTCGCAGGGGTTCTGGGAACCTGTAACGCCCATCTCGCCTTGCTCGTCTTCGTCCTCGCTTCCCCTTTCACCATTTGAAGGCAAAATCGGATCAAGAACTACAATGAGATGGATTGGTGAGAAGAAGGGAGAAGGTTCCGAGTTGCCTGAAGCCGCTAGTTCACAATTCACACACACTGCTAAGTCTAGATCGTTGTCTCCTGGTCCACGGTGCATTACCAACGCGGATCCTACTCGCTCGTCGAACTCAAGACTTGCCTCGTTTTCTTCCCCGACATCCACGCCCGCATCTGTGTCCGTGTTTGGTGGTTCGTATCCTTCTTCGCCGTCTCCTCCGAGCAACTCGTCTTTGGTACCCCCGAACTCGACGACCCTGCTACCCGCTTTCTTAGCGACGGCGACCGTGAAGCGAAAGAAAACGTCGAGAACGAGAGAGATAGTCGATCGGCTAAGGTCATCCTCAATCGATGCTGGCAAGGGGTGTGTGGAATTGGACCACTTGGGCTGGTTGGCTGGCTCAAGTGCAGATGGAGAGCTCGATGGAAAGACATCGTCTAGATTGGATCACGCTACCGGAGGACAGCTGTCGCCGTCGCCGCCCAGGTCGAGTCCAGACACGGCACCGTGGTTGGGGTCAGACTTGGGGAGAAATCACGGTCAGGCCCCAGATACAAAGTCTTCCGACTTGAGTTCCTCTGGATCAGGAGGGAAGAGCAGTTCAGTGACAGCTGGATCGGAGACCCATTTCAAGCATGTTGCTTCCAAGACAACGGCTAACCCAAGTACAACACCCTTACCGGCCCTCAGTGTGCCGCAGACTTCGGCCTCTAATTTCACGATGACCCACCAGAGGCAAATTGGTGTGACTACCGCTACGCCATCCAACGGTGGCGATGTGTCCAAGATGAATGTGACCGTGGCGACATCCTCAAACTCATGTAGCCTTGGCTCCCAGTTCCTACCCGGCACACAAAACGGTGGTACATCGCCAACCACGCACCATCCACTTCCGTTACCGTCCCATCCGACTATGCATTCTCAGCCAGCTCTGGGGCGACCCCCTTCTATGCTCCCCGTCTCAGCGTATCCGCATCCGATGTATGTGCCTTTTACGCAGTATCGTCTTGCACCACCGCATCAAGGCCAACAGGTACAAGGAACGTGGTTAACGATTTATCCGGGTGTGCATCCCCTACCAACGCAGACGCATGCCCCACCCATCACCGGTGCGTCGGGGATGAGACATGTGAGCTGGTGAGAGAGACGCGGGGTGCGTTTTGCATACTCGATGCGATGGACAATGGTCTGATGCGTCCTTGATGCTAGGGTTTTGTGCGCAGCATCAGTGAGATGGTTTGCAGTCGTTAGCTGGTAGCCGACGGTCAGCGACTGGTCAGGACCAGTACCCGGTTCACTGATGGGATGTTCACTTTCTTGTTGATTTCACTTTTTTTTTTTTTTGGCTATGAGGGTGGGGGGGACGAGTAATACTAATTCGATGAGCCATGTGATCGGTCATTTTTTTCCCGCTTTCTCTCTCGCATCGTGATGACTGTCTCGTTCGTTCTTTCCTTTCTGCATGTAAGTAGTCCATGTGTGTCTCCGTTTCTCATTTATGATCGTCCTGTGGATTCAAACAAGAGCAAATAACGCGTGCATCACGTGGTCGTGCATGATCCTTTCCTGCCAATGCCTTTGATAACACCCCAACAGACTTCCATCGCACGGCCCCTCACGTCCTCCTCCTCCACTCCAGATGCCCGCTCACCCGCGAGCTCAGGAAAAGGCGTTGACTCAGCCTACCGTCTGCTCTACCGTGGTGCACTGTCCTTGCCCGATTCCTACCTCCTACTCGACGGAATCACCTTTTCGGCACGGCTTCCGAACAGACATGTATCTGCACCGCAAGACTCGCCCTCTTGCTCGCTTTCCCGCTCCGACTCGGCCGCGAGGGAGTTAATGCATAATCCTCTCGCGCTGGCGTTGGAGAGTATGCGTGGGCGGCAGTCACTCCGGTTCAAGGGCACCGTATGTCTGCAAGACGTGTGGACGGACGACGTGGGGGATGTTTACATGTACGTCGGTGTGTCTTCGGTCGATCACTGACGCACACTCGGTGCTTAGGGATATTCATCCGTTCGCGACGTTGACCAGGGTCTATTTTGAAAATATGTTGTGCTTATCTCCTCTCGTCGCTCCCCCTCACGATACGTTTGGTACAAAGCGAACCCAAGTGGGCGTTCGCGTGTCACTAGGCGACACGGGTACGTCTCCCTTGTCATGGAGCCTGCCCACCGAAAACCTTGTTTCTATAGATGGTCCCGAAACGACCGACATTGTGATTTATGGCGAGACGAGGGCGTCGTTGCATCCTCCTTTACAATTATCCTCTCCTGCTACGTCGGCGTTTGCAGGGCCGCCGCCACTGAGCGTGAGGGTTGCGCGGATCACCTCTGTCCCACGCGCACCGCGTCCGGACGATCCTACGCCTCGCCAGCCACCTACGTACTTATCCAGCAGCACCATGTTCGGCGATCTCGGCGCGAATAAACGCATCCTACCGCGATCGCGCACGGGTCATGATAAGGGTAAAGCCAGGGAAAAGGTAAAGGTGGAAGACCAGGTGCTGCATCGTGCGCGAGAGGTCATGCTACACCTCCCTCGGTCCAGTGTGAATGAGCGTGGCAAGGCAAAGGAGAAGAACATGGGTCAACGAGAGGCTGGTTTCAAGGTGCCCGAGCTTCCTGCCAAAGCTCGTCGTAAGCAAGCGGGTGCAGGGACGGACGTGTTCGGTGCTATCGAGCTTCCTCAGCCCCAGTCTGGTATCAATGGAAAAGGCAAGGGAAAAGCAGCTGCCGTGGATGGCGACGTGGCCATTGCCAACCCGATCGAAGATGCGAACAAACTCGTACGTGGCACGTTTCGTGTCTTGATGTATGCCGATGCACGCGCATTGTTTCCAGGTATTGAAAAAGCTGGCTGTCCATTGTCTTTCGAATGCGGGGATACCTCGATCACATGCCGAGTTCAAGGACATTTTCGGTTTCGTTTACCGTGGGGCTGCATTTGCGCTTGTGAGTCTTCTGCCTTTTTTGCAGCGTGATCATTGCATGTATTGAACGCGGTCAGCGTTCGCAAGTAAAAACATCGCATATCAGTCCGCCGGCAGCGGAAGCGGTCGTTGAGGCACACGTCAAGATGTATGTGTTGACTTTGGGTGGTTTTCAAAACGCGTCTGGAGTACAGGAAAAATCGTCGCCAAGCGCCGATGACGCTGGAGGGTGATACCGACCACGAGGCGACACATCACCACATACTGCTTTGCGATGATGCGCCGCGCGGTTGTGTCGATAGTGTGGCAAAGGAGCCACCGGGTTCACACACAAGGCTCCACACCCGGATCTTGTAACACATCCGCCAAGGCTTGGAATGGTGGCGTCGTCAGTGACCGCATGGCGGCGTCATGGTATTCTAGATAATGGTGGCTGGCGCTCGGCGCATGTCTCATTGATCAATCGATATTTTTTCTTTTGGTTTTTGGTTTTATAGCCATCGTTGCGAACACGTGTGCGCTGTGAAGCTTACTTTCCTCATGTGCTCGGGGCGCGTGTGGAGCGATTGTGAGGACGAGGTATGTACTGACCGATGGCCAGGAACCCGTGCAATCGAATGAAATGAAATGAAACGCCGGGAAACGAGACGAGACGAGACCGCTTGACTCGAAACTGTGTTGCACGCTGGCGACGCCACATTCTGCGGGCACAGTGAAACCATGAGTTGGCCTCCACTCTCTTGTCGTCAAGGATTGACATCATGCAGAGTCTCCAATCGATTCAACGAGAGAAACAGTAGGAATACACACTATAAAAACGTGTCCATGAAGATGACTCCCTAAGCCCGTAGTGTACACCGAAAATGTGAAACCAAAGAAAAAACTGAGCAACATTAAGGAAAGAACCTCAGAGAAGAACCGGCTTCTTGTGATCTTCCGTTACAAAATAATTAACAGCACGATTACCATCGGTCTGAGTGAGCGTATATATACTTTTTTTTTTTTAAATAGTTCCAAGTTGTTTTCGCTTCCCTCCTCATGTCGTTTGTGGAGAATGGAGTGGGCGGTCATACTAGTGAACCGTCTGCCTGCGACGGCTTGCTTCGGGATAGACCTCCTGAACGACCTCTTTAAATGCGAGGTCTTGTTCGTATTGTTCGCGCGTCTGGGTGACGATTACCTGCAGGACCGGCTGCGTCACGACTATCTCCCTCTCCGTCTGTGTCCCCTCGACGTCTCTCTCGAAAGCGCTCGGACGGAAGCAATTCAACGCCTGAAACACCGGCGTGTTCGGACGGGAAAGCGGGCTTGTCGAACGTGAGAACATCGGACTCGAGGGTCTGGAAAACATGCCCCTGATGGTGGACTGCGTGGTAGGACGGATGATGGTACGGGTGATGATGAGGTCCTCGCGGTCAAAGGTATCCACCTGGCCCAACCGGGTAGAAGGGGTGCCCGGAGGCGATGTATCCAAACCACGCCCGCCGTTCTCAGCGGTGGGCGACGATGTTGTAAAGTATGTCGAGGAAGAGGAGGACGCCGACGCGGTGGATTCAGAGATGGATGTGGAAGAGAAAGACTCTGCGAGGACGGAAGCGAAGGACGCTCTATGGGAGGAGACTTCCAGAGGCACGAGGACCAGTTCGTGGTCGCTCCAGATACCCCCAACGACGCCGTTTGGGGGCACTTCTGGTTGGGATATGCGCCGTAACATTTGGCCCATATCCTTTTCAGTCCGAGTAACAGCAAGGTTAGAAGGAGTCTTCTGAAGAGAAGGACTCAATGAGCCGCGAGGCAAGAGGTTGGTAGTTGGTGAAGACAGACCTTGCGACGCATGGGATCGAACCGCTGGGCGTCCATGGCTTGATAGCGTGCAAGATCCATGATGAAAGATAAGTGAAGATTGGGCGGACGAGATGCGTAAGATAGAAGACAAGAAGAGCGGAACTGAACGAGCTGTGTTTATAAGCAGAGAGCGTATCCATGGCCACAACTCGTGGTGTGGACGTTGTGGACAATCAACCCTTCGAGGTCATGTCATTGATGCACGAAACAGTCTATTGTGACCCCGCGCGCCACACTGTCGTTGCATTGTCCCTGATGTGTTTTGCGGTTCTCCGCTTTGACAGCACTGCGCCATATAGGATCACGAATTGAATAGTGTGGAGGAACTCACAACTTATATATAAGTCTCCCCGAGTCGGGATATTATCCGCCCGTTGTTAGCGCTACCATCATAGCACACTTTTTTAATCATTGGTGATGCAGAAACAGGTGAACCACCACTCATCTCGACCTGGAGGGAACCACGTGCTGATCGTGGGTTCAGATCCCACAAGCGCGATTCTACCAAGCGTCTGGTCCTGCGAGCAGGGAGCTGGATGGCGCAGAACCCACCTTTGTCATTCTGACGGCGCGCAGAGTTGTTGTACCGAGGCAAAGAGGTATTTTGATAATAGTAAGACTATCCATCCCCGCAAACTTGGTTTGTTCATGTTACCTATCGTACCCCAGGTACCCCCCAGAAGATCGGGATTTCAGCACCTGCCTCTACATGAGGTAGGAGGGAGGTCCTCGTGAAGACGACGAGTTGGCGCCCGAAGAAGGGCGTCACTTGCAACGTGGGACGGGATTCCTTTCAGGGCTGTGTCTGTTTCGGCAACACAGCATGCTAGTTGACTAGTCAAGGCGTGTCTGTTTGGTAGCTTGAGTTTTCAAGATCTGACAATGTAGACCTGATGGATCATAGTAACTAGTAGATGATTCGCGGCACCGATCTTGTACAGAAACGATGCTAGTACGATCGACAAGTTCATCACGTGATTTCGTAACACTCACCCATGACAATGAACAGACTACCCTCCTCCTTCACATCCCTGTATCGTCTTTTGCTCCGTGCAAGTTCTGCGTCAGTGCTACACCACAATGTTTCTCGAAAGCAGCTTCGCCGGGTCTTCCGACCTGCATTCGACGCTGCAGCACTGGCTGTCAGAGACATCCAAAGCAGTCAGCTTTCGCGCTCGGAAAGGACAGGACGTGAACACTTTCTCAATACCTTTCAGAGACGAAGTACGTCAATTGGTCATTCCCTGCGCATGTTGTCTTATATGTCATAGTGGACGGTACTTTGAGCTTCCTGCTGAATTCTGCGCAGTATCGTGGTACCCCTCATCGCGTAATTTACAACATGAATCGACTTGGAAAGGCACACGTTATCTGGATCCGTGGCAGGTACTATGCTGGATCAAAGCATGCATGGAATCCAAAAGCAGCAGTTGCGGACAAATCAAAGGCTCGTGTCCCTCCACGCCCTCGTGATATCGATCGAATGGAAAAGAACCGAATACATAAACGTTGCTGGGATGCGTTAGGGGAGGTAGTGAGGATGGCGGAAGGCAGGCACGATATATCCCTGGGTAGACTTTACCTGAAACCCTGGACATCGGAGAGGCGATAATGACCCACTCCATGGTCATGCCTTAACGGATACAAAGTATTGTTTCTCATTATGGTGAGTGATTGTCTTCACAATTACCGAAGCGACCGGATGTCAGCTACTTTCCAGTTTTTTTTATGCTTATATAGCGGTGTTTACACGAACTCGAGAAAAAATGGGATTGAGTTCGCAACATATACTCTCCGGAGAGAAACAACAATCGTGCTGTGCCCACTGCGGTTAGC
>JBBPJJ010000059.1:39452-50950 GCA_038088635.1 Veloboletus limbatus
CTTGATCATTCAGTTGAATGAAAACAACATCTCTGAGCAAGAGTTCAAGCTGGCTGGCATGATGGCGTTAGCGACACGCAGCTGTCAGCCTAGGCATCAGGAAATCGGTGAGAGACAGATAAACCATTATATAACTGAGAAGGGGTTAGATCATGTCTGACAAGGAATTATAATCCGAGATATACCTTTATCTAACCTATCTGGACTTTATAATGGTATATCTTTCCCTCATCAATTTCCTGATGGCCCTACGTAAGACGAGGTACGAGGTGGCATAGGGTTTAGCCTGTGCATGCATCACGCGAGGTGGCTCGCTTTCTTACCTCTCTCCACCCCGTTGTTTTCGGTCAGTCTCCTCTCTCGACCCACCCGCCCCTCCCTCTCCAGATTTCGAGCAAGCGAGCGCCTTCTTTGCCTGCTCGACGCTTGACGCTCATCACCCTGTGCTTCGGCAAGCTGATTTCTCATCTCGTCCCCCCTACGACGGTTTCGAGCCGGAAAGCCCGTCGGGCTTTCGCTCAGTCCCTCAACAACCTTCTCTCCCTTCAGCTAGCTATTTCCCACCGGTATCTACCGCACGCTTTCGTTTTCTTTCATCCTCTGCCCTCACGAGCGAATCGATTTGCACAGTTGCCGCAAGCCAGTAAACCTCGCGAGTAGCCAGAAAGGTAACTTCTACCTCTCTGAATCCATCGATAACGATGCCAACCTCGCGGAGCTCCCATCTCTTCAACGCATCCGCAGCTGCTCAGTATCTTGCCTGGGTCTCCACCGTTTTCCTCCGACGTCACTCAGTAAATCAGAAAAAGTTCAATAGCAGCAGATAATCCTGGTACTCACAAGGTCCTAGTATGTCCCGACAACAGGGAACACTGAATGTTATGAATATGAGTTGTAAAATCGTACGACATCTGAGTTATCTGTGGTCCCCTTAATATTGCGCTACTATGATGGAGTGGCGATTGGTCTGATCTTACTCCCAGAATGTCGCGGTATTGATTTTTAACTTCCACCAGCTGACCACAACATGGGAGGATCTAGTAGTGGTGGACTTCCAGACCGTTCACTTCGGTCACTTCTAGACGACGTGGATCCCACCTTGAAGCCATCTCAAGACACATAAGTTGAAAATAGTCGATGTTCAGCCTTCATGGTCAGCTTACCCTGCTACCTACCAGTGCCACCGAAGATAGTACTAAGCATCACGCAACATACATTCCGGAAAAAAAAAAAAAAAAAAAAAAAAAACTGGTGTCTCATCTTTTATTACGGTCGCGCCAGCAGCACAGCTAACGTCTTTCTCTTTACCATCCCCGTGTGAGATTAGGGTGAGACACTGTCAATTCATTTCCGAGCTGTCATAATCCTGGTCTGTGATTTCTGCCGCGCAGGCTACGTATATGAGCAATGTCTCGGAAACACTTGAATTCCGGAATTCTGCTAGCTTAAGTTTGGACAGCGTCGCAACGGCTAGTGTCACAGTGCCAATACCA
The DNA here is from genome assembly GCA_038088635.1 of Veloboletus limbatus. Taxonomy (NCBI): domain Eukaryota; kingdom Fungi; phylum Basidiomycota; class Agaricomycetes; order Boletales; family Boletaceae; genus Veloboletus; species Veloboletus limbatus. The sequence continues at coordinate 40,946 of JBBPJJ010000059.1, forward strand.
TCGCAACCCCCTTCGTGTAGAGTGTAGCACTACTTATAGCAGGTGCGTCCCCAGTCCAACCAGCAAGCAAACAGATCTCATGCAAACATAAAACATTGGACGTGGCGCTTGATTTCATCTCATAGTCTCACTGATGACGGTGGCACCGAGCGAATCTTCCAGAGAGGGCATGCAATCAAAGACAGCGATCTGGTGCTAACTCCGAAAATGGGTATGCTACGGAATCGAGGTTCCCTAGTGAGTCTGGGCATCAGTTCTGGATTAATTGGCATTCCCTGTCCCTCTTATATCATGGTTAGGTGTGCTGATTTGTAGCAACGAATCACCATGCAACACCCGTTTATCGACAACTTTCTCTCATCCTTATCATCGCCTTCCCCTCAATGGACTGCAGAACAAGAAGTGGTAGGTTTTAAGTATTCTCCTCCACCGTCTTCCGATTGATCCTGGCTAGGCATTACTCGAGCCATACACATACGTAGCGTCCTCTCCAGGAAAAGGGTTCCGCAACAAACTCATACAGGCGTTTAACCACTGGCTTCAAGTACCTCCAGCTCAACTTGAGACAATAATGCGCACAGTGGAACTATTGCACAACGCGAGTCTCTTGTAACTTTGATTTCTTCTCGCTTGCATAACAAGCACTTACTTTGCTACAGAGTGGACGATATTGAAGATGACTCCGAGCTGAGGAGAGGGAAGCCAGGTAGAGCATTTCCGAATTTCAACATCAAAGATGGAATCTGAACCGTCGGTCGTAGTTGCGCATAAGATATATGGCGTGCCCCAAACTATCAACTCCGCGAACTATGTCTATTTCCTTGCATATCAAGAGGTCTTCAAAATTCCCTACGTGTATCCGGTTGAAAGGCCGTATATTCTCCATCTCGGCCTTCCCCGCTGGAATTCCTCGAATGCTGGCCTTCGCTTCATTCAAATCCTCAATGGTGAGTCGTTCTCTCCGCCGTAGTGAGACTGTTCTTTAAGACGGAATTAACAAGATGAAATGTTGGCGCTTCACCGTGGCCAGGGCCGTGAACTGTTTTGGCGTGACTACCTGCAGTGTCCCACTGAGGAAGAGTATGTACAGATGGCGAAGGACAGTAAGTGCTCCGCGACTATAAAATAAAGCAAACTCCCTATTCATCCGATCAGAGACAGGAGGACTGCTGCGGATTGCAGTAAGGTTGATGATGGACTGCTCTGTCAATACCGACATGTGGGTCAAATGTCACGAAAAGCGGTCTGGCTTGTATGGCTAAATATCTATCAGAAATTATGTGCCGCTCGTCGACTTGTTTGGCGTCTGGTTCCAGATCCGTGATGACTACATGAATCTGCAGAGCGACACGGTGGGTGAACCCATCGTGGCGGTTTCCTTGCCTGATGTCCATTTTCCAGTACACAGAACACAAGGGATTCGCGGACGACCTATCAGAGGGCAAATTTTCATTTCCAATCATCCACGGCATCAGGGAAAGGCCGGATAGTAAACGCATAATAAGTATGTATGAACGAATTGATTTAGTGCCGGTTGACCGTACCAATTTTGTAGATGTCCTCCATCAACGACCAAAGAGTTCAATTCTTAAATCTCATACGATTTCGTATCTCAAGGAAGTGACACATTCGTTCGAATATACCCGCAGTGTGCTAGAGTCGCTGGAAGCGCAAGCGCGTGCTGAGGTGGCAAGACTTGGCGGGAATCCGAAACTTGAAGCGATTCTCGACAAGCTGACAGTGGGAGGCAACTGATGCTGATCGTTGGTATATATTGATTGCGTTCAGTAGTCCATAATTGGAGTTGGAGTAGGCAACGTTTTCAGGCTGCCTCATGTTTCTCTGGAAATATTTTGCCAAGTAGCGGTTTGGTAGCTATGGGTCCTTTATTGACCGTCGAGCTCTGTCCGTGATGTTAAATATTCATACCCGTACACTATAAGCTGTTCGTACATTCAGACCCTCCGGAACGCCGCATCCATTGCACGTGCTAGAAAAGGTACGGGTGGTGGGTACTGAAGTACTGACGTATCAAGACTGGATTAAATAATCAACCGTAAATTTCAAAATATTGTGTTACTTGTGATGAGCAAGAGTAACGCGCCTTCTGATCGTAGATTGTCCTCTGGTCTCGTAAGTGTGGTCATGGGTTAGTCAATAACGGTTCTCCATGGCAAGTACCAAAGGAAAAAAGTCACTAGTGAGTGCTGTTGTAGAGTCGATTCTCAAAGTGTAGATCAGGAGACACGTACTGTCATGCTCAAGCATATCCATCGCAGAGACTCAAGTTCCAGCCTTGGAACACTCATGATTCACGGGTCACTGAGTGAAGGGGCCCAATCAATCGACATATTCATCAGATATAATCATCAGGGCCGGTAAAGGGTTCGACGTGAACGATCACGGTGACTTGAAAGAAGTTGATATCAGTGTGCTGTGCAAACAAGGGAGATACTTCGGAAATCGCCCTGATGATTGGAAGGAGGCCCAGATGACGATGCAAGAAACTATTTTGAAGACTATGGGTTGGATGGTCAACTGAGGTAGGCATTATGATTTTCACCGAGGATTATACGGTAAATGAATGATGGGGTCATATGAGTACACGGAACAGCATCAGCTACGTAGTCATTTTACGAATCAGACGCTTCGCTTTGCTGAGATTCATCCTCGTCATCATCTCCGAAGAAATCATCGCCTGCAACACCATCAGTGCGTGCCCGAGGCTTGCTTGCAGGAGCTACGTCAGCTCCACTCCTGGATATCAGCTGCTTGTCTTCCCGGCCTGGTTTCCCTAGCTCATCTTCAGGCTCAATGCTTAGTTGCCCGCGTTCCATTTGTTGGCGTATCATTTGGCGTACTTTTGATCGTACTTCGTTATCATCCGATGACGGAACAACCGGTGCAGCAACAGAACCAGAGTTGCGGACTTCAGGCGGGAACAAAGAGACGTATCTTGTAGTTTTAGGAAAGTGCTAAGACTGTCATCAGTGGTTGAGACGACCAAGCGTCATGTCAGCTTACCAGAACATAGTTCAGGTCTACTCTCAAATCAGCCAGCTTTGAATCGAGCTTCGTCTTCTCCTTCCCTTGCAAGGCTGTGATGCTACGTTTTGTCTGGTTTATCTTTCGAACTACCTTTTGGCGTTCTAGATTATAAAAGGCTTGATTGTCGCACTCGACAACTTCAAGGCACCCTGATTGCAACGAACTCACCAAAGAACTTGACTTTATGGTATTTCGTCGCATAATGACGTTCTTTTCGTGATTGCTGGGCGCGAGCAAGGTCGGCTTCGAGAGCCTTTAAGCGACGTTCCGTCTCTACCCGCACATCCGCCGCTAAATTATCCTTTGCGAGAAGTCGTTTTGTTTGTCTCAGAGCTGATCTGAGCTTTTGGACGCCAGGAAGAGCGTCCTCGTTATTTGATCGTCGTGGCTGTTTGTGTGGCCGTTCTTTGACAAAACTTGCTGCTGCAGAAGTAGAATCTCGTTTCGCTGAGGGTACCATGGATGAAGCAAGGCAAGTCTTATTTTAGGGTTAGGGTCTAAAGGGAGCGTGTCAAAAAGTCGAGTTGTGATCCTCAACGCTTGCTCTCAAGTGGACACGGTAACACTCGTTGCGATGCGAAATCTAACGTTATCCAACGTTCAGATATCCGTTCTACAGGCTGAAGATGTGATACATGCCTCAAGCCCAACATCCGACAATGATTCTATCATTCTCGGTGCAATTGCATTCGACCTCGATCGGAATGCAATTTTCGCTGGGACAGAAACATCACAATGTGACATTCTGGTTTGGAGAGCGTCGGACAGCGCACCTCTGACTCCTGAGGAACGTTCCTTCGTTTTTTGTGGCTCATACACTTCCCCGAATGCTAGGATAGCAAGTCTCAAGGTGCTCCTCGAGTTCAATCAACTTGTGCTGGTGACGCTCGCAGGAGATATCGTAGTGTGGGAGCTTAACGATTCTGGAGGTTTTGCTGTAAGTGATCAACTTTTAGCCCCTCTCTTTCTGACCGTTAGTTCAGAGGGATGCTGATATCATGGGCACAATAGAGTCGGGGATCGCAGCTGTGGCCTGGAGTCCCGATGACTCGTTGCTAACACTGGCTACTGGTGCGTCTTCTATTTCTCTGCTTTCGCAGATGCGATTTACTCATGGGTGTAGACACCCACGTAATTCTAATGACATCAACTTTTGATGTCCTGTCAGAGGTCCCAATCGAGACTAACGAATTTGGGGAAGGCACGATCGATTTTTAGTTCTACCAAGCGTCTAGTGATGATTTCATGATCCAGATGCATCTATAAATGTCGGTTGGGGTTCTAAAGAAACTCAGTTCCACGGATCGATAGGCAGGGCTCATCTCAAAGCTAGCAAGGACTCAAATCAAGTAAATGTGGGACGTCTTACTGACGATGGTCAGCCACGTATTACTTGGCGCGGAGATGGCGCGTACTTTGCCGTTTCTTCACGATCAGCTTCTGGATCGCGACGCGCGATCAGGGTGTATTCCCGCGAAGGCTGCCTCCAATCTACTTCTGAAGCGCTACCAGGTCTCGAAGCAAGTGCTGCATGGAGACCGAATGGTAGCTTGATCGCATCAACTCAAAACCAGGTCAGGTCAGGACCTCAGGATGCCCATAAAAGTGGCAAATACGATGTTGTATTCTTTGAGAGGAATGGCCTTCGACATGGCGAGTTCAGTTTGCGACATCCGCTCGAAGACGACGGATCAGGTTACAGAGTCAAAGACCTCATATGGTCTCCTGATTCTGCTGTTCTCGCAGTGTGGATTGAGAGGCTGGATGGTGACGTGGTGCAGCTCTGGACGACTGGGAACTATCATTGGTAACATTGTCGATCGCTTTACGCGTTCTCCTTCGTTGACCCCTTCATGGACCACAAAATATAGGTATCTCAAGCAAGAGCTCCGAGTTTCAGGCGATATCCATTTCACAAGCGTGGTATGGCATCCGGAATCCTCGTTAAGGTTGCTGACAACGACGGCATGTAAGTTTCTTTGCGTTCTGTAGTTGCTTTGCATATCCATGTTCATTGCTGTTCCTCTTTAGCGCAACTCATTTCTAGATCGTTTACATGGGAGACCTGCGCTGGTGCCACCACTACTGGCACGGTTGGAGTTGTTGACGGAGGTTGTCGCCTCTCTTAAGGCATCCTTTCACTGACGTATCGATTCGTCCCACAGATGATGTTCTTCTTACGCCATTTCGTACTCAAAACATCCCCCCTCCGATGTCGTCTTATCAACTTGCAACATCTCTTGCCGTTCCTCTCGGTGATGTTTCTTCGTCACAGACGCCGGTTCACATCTCTTTATCACCTACCAATGACATTTTGGCTTCCGTGTGGCTGAGCGGTCGCGTTTCTCTCTGGTCGCTAAATACGAGAATCGGTCCAGGGAAAGGAAAGGCGATGGATCCATCCCTTATTTGGACGGCAGATTCACGCGACGGAGAAAAGATTTGGAGACAAGTTTCCGTGTCTGATCTGGCCGATGGTGGAAAGCGCATTGCGAGGGTAATGTTGCTTGGTTCAGAAGGAGGCTCCGACCATGTTACGATCCATGAAATTCCAATTGTTGATGCCAGTGATGACAAAACCGGGAGGGGAGAATGCTTCGTTGTCAAGATGCCAGGAGCAAATGGCCGACTCACTTCGAGCTATAATCACCTGCTCCCTGTTTGGCAGGACCTTGATGGAAAACTATTCGAAGGTCGAGTCACTCTTCAATCTGTATATCCATGTCTCTGACACTATCGCCAGTGGATTACACTCAAGACATTGTTTTGCCACTTTGTGCATTTTCTGAGCACTGCTTTTGGGCGACATGCTCCGTGATGGATGACACTCGATTGTTCGTGGGCCTTGCGTATTCAGGGAAATTGTATTGCGTCGCTCCTGGGTCACAGTCGATACTATTTGCGAGCAACGCAAACTCTTTTGCTATTGCATCAAGTTTCGTAATATTCGCCACTGCGGCGCACGACGCCCAATTTGTACCTGTCTCGATGCTGGTACAGCATGCGCAGAACGCGCAAAAAGAACAGGAGGCACTATTCCTAGAAAATGCAAATTCGACCGCGCAGTTTAACGAGCCGTGGGAGAGGCGCCGTGTCGAACGAGGTTCCAGAATTGTGACCGTTGTGCCTAGCACAATGAGTCTTGTACTGCAGATGCCAAGAGGTAATCTGGAGACGATCAATCCTCGTCCCTTGGTCATGGAAGTTGTGAAGGCTGATCTTGACGCGTGAGTGGACAGGATTTCACTTCTTGTCGTGCTCCTTACACCGAGTTTGGTTACAGAGGGCGGTGGAAGAAGGCTTTTATAGCATGCCGGAAGCACCGAATCGATCTCAGCATCATCGTGCAGCACAACCATGATGCATTCCTGGCGGGAGTGTCGGAGTTTGTTGATCAAGTTCAGGATGTGGATTACGTTAATTTATTCCTAACTAACGTTGGGTCTGTCTCACCTTCTCTAACGCCTGGTGTCAACTTACTGATCCACGCAGGCGAAGCCAACTCACGCAAAGGACGATTACTGATGTATGCGATGCCGTACGTCGCGAGCTTGAAAGTAAAGACATCGGCAAGTACGTCAACGCTATTCTGACGGCACATGTGGTCAAATCGCCACCGGATCATGAGGCAGCACTTGCCATGCTGCTTCACCTACGAGGTTGACTTTGATTGCGTAAGACTTTTTTAATAGTACTTACAAACACTTTTTTTCCAGATTCGCAGCCCGACCTGGTCGAGGATGCTGTGAAATATGCTATTTTCCTTGTAGATGCTGATAGACTCTTCGACACTGCCCTTGGAATGTACGATTTCCCGCTGGTTTTAATGGTAGCCCAGCGCGCACAAAAGGTCCTCTCGCTCAGGCGAAATCAAATGACGGAATCTGCCCTAACCTTGTTTTAGGATCCGAGAGAATATCTCCCTTTCTTGCGAGAACTAAGAGCCCTCCCTCAGTATTATCAACGCTTTAAAATCGACGATCATCTTCGAAGGTACGGGAAGGCACTATCCAACCTCAATCGGTCAGGTCAGGCACATTGATTGATGGAAAGTCAACAATAACTTACACCCTGATAGGGCCTGATTATTTCCAGGAGGCCATCGAATACCTGGAGCGCCATCATCTGTATGAGGAAGGTCTCACAATTTGGCAAGGTACGGAGCAATATCAGGTCAGCCCTTTCCTAATATCCTTGAAGAGGATTAGCCTGATTTGTCCTCGAGGCGGTTCTAACCACGTATGGTAGTTGGCTGTTTGAACGGAGGGACTATACGGAGGCATCTCTAGGTACGCAGCCATATTTTAAGTCGAGCTGACGCTAACTGGAACTGGAACGGGGTATATTAGCGTTTATCGAGGCAGGTGATCTCCGAAAAGCGATGGTTGCGCACGAAAGGGCATTGGAATGGCGGGAGCTTTTTGAAATTTCCACAAAGGAGAAGGTACCTGAAGAAGAGGTCAAAGAGATTGCATATCGGGTCTCCGGTCCGTTTTTTGTTTCTTGGCCAAGACGCCGCCGTTTTGAGGTGGATAGCTTATGCTATGTTCAGAGGAACTTTTGTCAAAGAAGCGCTATCTCGAAGCGGCACGAGTCTTTATCGATTACGCTGGAGACATTCGGCAAGCGATTATTGCTCTCGTCCAGGGCAATGAATTCTCAGAAGCGCGGAGAATTGTGAGTGTGTCAGCGTCCCATGGTTTGATACCTTTCCATTTCACCTGTGGCAGGTATTGTTGCACTCGGCGTCAGAACTCTTCGAGGACGTGATACTCCCAGGAGCACTCGAGGCACGATTTCAGCTCGCAGATGATCTCGCAGAAATGCGCGGCCAACTTGACAAGCAGGAGGCTCGTTTGCAAGAGCTGCACGTCAAGAAAGCAGAGGAGCCAGGTACGGGCTTTCCCACCCAATTATCGTTTGAAATTCTTTGCCATAAGTAACGCGAAACGGCCAAGATGTCTTTTATGGCACCGACGACGTACATCTTCACGACGTAGACGTGATGACGGAAGTGTCGATAGCGCCGACGGCGTCCACGAGATATACGGCCGCGCCATCTGCGACATCCAAGTGAGCGAGACTCGTATATCGTCTGAACGAGTTTTATAATCACCGCTGTACGCCAGGCGTAGTTCCAAAATCAAGCGAAAAATGGAACGCAAGGTCGGGGCGGGGCGGAAAGGCACGGTGGACGAGGAAGAATACCTGCTCGGGTCGATTTCGAAACTGGTCGCGAAGTGGACGATGACTCAAGGCACGTCGGCACCGATGTCGAGTCCGAAAGCGACGACAGCGCTGACATGATGTCCACATAGGCGAAGCCAAGAAATTATTGCCTCACCTGTTGCAGTTGTCAAAGGCTCACCGCGCGGAAGGAGAAGCATTGCAGCAAGAGCTGAGTGTGTTCGACAAGGTGATACGGAAAGCGATCGAGGAGATATGGAATAAGGCTGTGGTCGAACAGCAGCCCGTAGATTCATGGGCAGCTAGGAGGCAAGAAAAAGAAAAGGACCACCTTATAGACCCTATTCAACGGGTGCAAAAACCGGAGATGGGGGCCATCGAGTTTGAGCTCGACTTGCTACGAATGAGGGTAGCATCATGAAGATTTGCAACTTTGAGGAGAAATTCTAAATCTTGTACAGTCAGTTGCTAGCACTTCATCAGGAAAAAAGTGCATTACTATAGTGGGCTATATAGTTGGCATAGCCATAGTACTAGTAGCTCCCATCAACATCCCCTGAATATATATGAGTGAACAACAATATAGCACTATGTTATGTATACATCTGGTTGGCCCTCATTCTTTTGCTATTGCTCTCACTCACTCATTCTCACCCACATAAGCAAACACAGCCAGTAACAAGGGTACAAGGGTGGCCATACATGTACTCTGTGGCCCACAAGTAATTCCTTGAATGCATGTGATCACTCAGGTATTACAGAAGGTGGCATAATGACATTATTGATGCTCATGGAGCACTGGATATTAGGCTCTAAGTGTTTGACAACACAGAATGCGGAGGCAACTCACATTGTTGGTAGTGTTGAGCTGAAACGGTGTTGGGGCAGACAATGGTTGTTGTTGAAGAACAAGATGTTATTAGAACTCAGACGTTGAGTTCAAATCTTATATATGTACTTGAAGTAGTGATTATATAATATGGTAGATAATCTACTCTATGAGATAAGATAAAGAAATAGGAGCGAAGGCAGCTAAAAGATAGTGTGTTGAATACTAAGTTATAAAGAGCTGTGATCCCTCAGTACATGGGTCTTATTCAAGCGTCAGGGAAGGCAGACAACGGAAATAGTATGAGTGGCACAGTGGTGAATTGTATCCATGCCATGGGCTGTTCTCAAACAGGTTAGTATCTGCTCAAAAGAGTCCTGGGATGATCTTGGCATATACTTATTGTCACTGATTGTTTGACAACAAACTACACAGAAGCTATTTACTAGTTACTTACATTGATGGTGTTGGAGCGGTTGCGGTATTGAGGCAAATGATGATGGTTGTTGAAGAACAAGAGTGTTATTAGAACTCAGATGTTGAGTTCGAATCTTATATAGTGACATGTGATGTATGATTATATAAGCTACTCTAAATAGAGAAATAGAATAGAAATAGGAGCGAAGGCAGCTGTGTAACAGTGTGTTCAACACTCCCCCTCACTCAAAGCATGGTAGACTGTAGAGCAGAATGGTGACTATGGAGGGGATAAAACAATCCTGAGAGATGTGCAGAATTCCTCGAACTTGATGCACCCCAGATTTTTGGTGAACATATCAACAGGATTGCTGATGCCATCTATGAAGAACAGCTCAATGTGGCCATCCTGGATCCAGTCACGAATTGCATGCCATCAAATGTCAATGGGCTTACTGCACAATTCAGTGATAGGGTTAGATGCCATAAAGATGGATCCTTGATTATCACCACAAATAGGAATC
>JBBPJJ010000060.1:0-38793 GCA_038088635.1 Veloboletus limbatus
CGTCAAGCCTAACACTAAGGAGCAAAAATAGCATCGGGAAATGTGAGAACGAACAAAGCACCTGCGAAATCGTATTCCAAAGAGCCCTGCCTGGTCTGTCACAAGCCCTTGAGTAATGGAAACGATGCCCCAGACGAGGGTCAAAGTTGGGAGCCATAATTGAGGATCGAAACGCTTCAAACTACCCCTCAAAAAGTGAGATATCGTTAGGAAAGAGGGTCAGAATTACATTATCTGCAAAGACAAATCCATCAGAAAAAGACAGAGGTTAGCGCGTGTACGCTCTCGAATCACAGACATTGGCAGGGATCTCAAAAAGAATGTATCCGACGAAATATAATGCCAATGAGGTATTGTATGCGGATGCTGACACATCCAGATCCTGAATGATGGTTACCAGAGGTCAGCGTCAGCACCACAAAATTCGCAGACTCACGGTCGTCAAACCATCGAGTCTGCAATTCATAGAATGTCAACTACTGTCGGTACGAATAAACGCTTACTGACTTGGCATTCGCAATATTCGTCCTAGGCAGCTATTCAGTGAGTAACACTAGATGTTTGAAAGGTCCCACCGATCGAGGAAGCTCAGCAAGTACAAAAGCGTGAGGATTGGAAGCAGCCGAGCATCGACCTTGCGTCGAAGCCTACGATCCTCTGTCGAGTCATACACCGTTACCGTGTTGCCTAGCGGGATCTCCACTTGAGAAGACTTTTCCTCAGGGTCTGGCTTCGTCATGGTAGACTACAGAGATACGACTGGGTATCTTTCGCGCACTGGCTTAGCGAGAGCGCGAGAGTCCATGGCGTAATTGCGCCAAAAATATGATGGGCCTCACACTGGCCTACACTGGCGTGACCGTGCTCGGATGCCGAGCAATCCGTGTGAACCACATTCCTCTTTTGACCAACAGCTGTAGTCGGATCGCGACACACTCGACGTTTGGCAAGGCCATGGAAGGCTTGTTCTTCAACGTGCGTGTCAGCTCGATCCTACAGTTCCAGTATGCTAGAAATCTCTCATATAGGTCAATAGCGGCTTTCTGGAAGGAATTGTGCGCGGCTACAAGGCCGGTATCCTCAACCAGGGTCACTACGCGAGTTTGACGCAGTGCGAGACTCTTGAAGGTATCGCGCCAATGATCCTGCCATATCGGCGTTCGAAACACTCATTCTGCTTGCAGATTTAAAGACTCAGCTTTCTGCAACCGATTACGGGAACTTCCTCGCAAACGAACCTTCGCCGGTCTCCACTACCACGATTTCGGAAAAAGCAACGCAAATACTCGTCGACCAGTTCAATTTCATCCGTAGCAATGCTGTGGAACCATTGTCTAAATTTCTTGATTACATCACGTCGGTCTTCCCTTGTGAAGCTCTTGGGACTAACACTCATGATTATTCAGGTACGGCTACATGATTGACAATGTCGTTCTGTTGATCACTGGGACTTTGCACGAGAGGGATACACATGAACTTTTAGAGCGCTGCCATCCCCTTGGTATCTTCGATACTATGCCAGCGCTGTGTGTTGCTACCAACGTCGATGAACTTTACCAGAGTGTCCTTGTGGAGACCCCTCTGGGTAAGTGCGGGATCACGCACCATGAACCACGTATTCACTCATACTGCAATGCAGCACCTTACTTCCGTGATTGTCTCTCCGCTACTGACCTTGACGATCTTCACATCGAAATCATCCGTAACACCGTCTACAAGGCATATCTCGAAGATTTCTACAGCTTTTCCGGTACTCTGGGTTCACCAACGTCAGACGTAATGCAAAGCATCCTTGCTTTTGAGGCAGACCGCAGAACAATCAACATTACTATCAACTCCTTTGATACTGAGCTGACCAAAGAACAACGTGCCAAGCTCTTCCCCGCGATTGGTAGATTGTTCCCTGAGGGGAACAATGCCCTCGCAAAAGCAGATGACCTCGACCAGGTCCGACTAGTTTGCGACAATGTCTCCGAGTACCGCTCATTCTTCGACAACTCTGCATCGGCCCAGGCTCACCAAGATATCGGAGACCTGGGTGTCGCGGCACAACTAGAAGACCGATTCTTCCGGATGGAAGTACACCTGAATAAACAGGCATTCATGCAACAATTCCAGTACGGCGTGTTCTATAGCTACATGAAGCTAAAGGAACAGGAAATTCGCAATGTTACATGGATAGCAGAGTGTATTGCCCAGGATGCGAGGGACAGGATACAGGATTTTATACCAATCTTCTGATCATGCCTACTGTTCCTCGTGGCTATTCCTTGCATAGCACACATCCTCTTCCGTTGAGCATACGTGTTTGCTTCACTAGAAATAAGAATTCGGTGTGTACTGGGACGATGTTCCGCGCAATGCGGTGCACGGAGTAAGGGAACTTTGATATCATGACACCTCTACTTGAGGCGCAGTCACGGCTTCCGCCATTAAATCACCGTGAACAGCCTTTTCATGGATCACATCCACGACTTCCTCCTTTCCTTCAACATGGATGCTAGCTTTCGAGGTCCATTCAGACGGTGCCTTGGTCGGTGTACTGCATTCGCTGGGTCCAGTGGAATGGGCTTCGTCTTTCATCGTGGCCCTTTTCGCCAGCCTTTCTTCCATCCAAGGACCGGCGCTACTCAAGTCGCAGCCACCTGCGTTCGAGCACGTGCAGTTTCCACCAAGAGCAGCAGGAAGATTGTCAGCGTCCACAATTCGTAAGAGAACCTCTCTGTAGTCCTTCCCGAGAATGTCGACTTTTTCTGCGGTTTCCTTGGCGAGCCAAGGCTTAACCATGGACCATATAAATGTGAAGGAAGATGGAGCATTTATGATGGCCAGTCGGCCCATCCTACATGACGAACGAATGAAGGGGGCGAAAGAAGAGTTTGGTATGGGACATACGTCTCTGGGTAGTAGTCTTGCGATACCTGGAACGATATTTGAGCAAGGGATCTCACTTGCCAGAATTGCGAGAGGCTGTATACGGTCCTATCGTCACGAGGCGGGTTTGTGATAGTAGATGTCTTACCTGAACCCCTTAAGGTCAACAATGACGAGAGACTGCTCGATGGGACGACCTGCTGCCCGGGAAGCAGCCGGTAGAACTTCGCGGGGAAGGGCATCCGCGTTTACTATGATGGATTCCACGAGCTTTTCCGGTGTAACATGCTTGTAGAGCTCCGGAAGGTTTAAACCACCAAAGAACTGTATGTTCACGGGCCGTCCTTTCTGCTCTATGTAAGGTACTGACTGTTATGTGCACATTGGCGGTTCACTACCTTGTCTGTCTACAGAAAATCAATGAAACGTTAGCGTTTGGAAAGAAACGACAAACATACCTTGTGGAAGTACATTGACCATGATTTAAAGACCTGTTCGCGGCCAGGGTACTTGACAACGGGGTCAAATGTAACAAGTCACGGTATCCCACTCCACTTGTCACTCACATCAAAGGGATCCATCCTGGTGTTCAATTCATCTATGCCGATCCCTGACACAGTTTGTCTCCAGTGTTGACAGTTCTTCACCATCTTCTTCGATTCATTGACATTGAACTTCCGTGCGCGCAGGAATCGGCTGGCATCGTTGCATCCGAGCATGACCAACCGGAGAACTGAACTTCTTTGCACACTTACATTAATGTTGAGTCATCCGTGCCTATGGAATCCCCTTCATGCAAGATGCCTTCGGCGAATAATTGTTCCCGGAAGGTCTTGAGGCTATCCGCTTGCTGAGGGGACAGCGGTATAGACTCCGACCCAGAATACGACATGATGAGGTGTGGGTCTGAAAGGTACTGCCGGTCAAGGGTAATGGTACGACATGAAATGCACGCACTTAATGCTACTACTTATCCCGCGAGAATGGTCCGGTTTGTTACCGGACCGCGGGACAAGTTTACACCAAGTGCGGACAGATCCGCAGCCTGTCGCCGTGCCACCTGCCGCGTATCATCAGCAACGCCTCGAGTCGACTCGAAACATCCAAGCCTGAAGTTCGGTAATGCGAGGATCAACGGTTTGGCTAATCCACTGAAGAGATAGTCTTTGCATGGGAAGACGTTATTCGTACGTCCTGTCACGTAAGAGAATATGGCCCCTGGCAAGCTCGTTGTTTCGTCGCTTGCTAGGTTTCGACAGTCCAAGTACATCCTTCTTGTGATGAATTCTACAAGGTACTGACCCATCACTTCGTTGTCCGATATGAAGTCTTCGTACCCTGCTATTTTGAGGTGCTCCCGCCGTACTGCCATCTGGGTATTACTTTGCCCTATGTAGGACGGCAGTCATTTTCCACCCGGTCGTAACCCGAGCATCGGTGCGGTCTCAGCATTGCATTCTCCATGCCACGTCCGCTGTAGTTGAAGGGCGCCGTAACATATTCTTCCAGTGACCTACAGAGCAGAACGAGGAAAGCACCGCCCACACACAACGTGAATTGCCATTTTCTAGCTTCGAATGATAGCCTGTCATTACTCATCATGCAGCGCTTTGGTCACTGAGACCTGAAAAAGGGGTTCCAACATCAAGTGCAACCTGGCACTTGCGACAGACCACCATGTATATCGCTGGGCTTCATCTTTCGATGCCACCGCCTCAAGGGGTCGAAGGCTTAGCCATTCTCACCACAGCGGATTCCTTCAGACATCTTCTGTGGAACTTAAGAGCACCTAAAGTTACCACTGCAGAGGAGGGTGGCCTTCCGGTCCCAGACTTTGCTCCGCGTTCGCTCTTGGACAAACTCGTTTTTCCAATCCAATCGCTGGCCGTGCTACTCCCACCTTCAGTTTACTGTATCGCCGTGACGTTCAACAATTTCCAACAACCAGCCTGGATGTTAAAGCTAGCATTCCCGGACGACATTGCTCCACCGGATTGGAAAGTCCCAATTAGACTTGTGGCCTGCGCCGCTGGATTTTCTTTGAATTTTGCCCTTGACCGAATACTCAGTCACTCGGACGAACGCTGGCGAATGTTAGGGGTAAGCCTCCCATTTACTTTAGAATGATGCCGATTGAGGTCTTTTTCTATCTTTGTAGCGTCGCGAAAAGCCCAAGATGGTCCAGAGCGGCCCGTATGCTATCGTCCGCCATCCTGCGTATAGGTGAGTGATCATTGGAGACACGGCATACGCTGACCCGCGTTACAAGTGTGATGCTTCTCCAACAAATGTCCTACTCAATTATGTATTGGTCCTATGCCCCTCTTGCTTCCCTAGGTGTTCTTGCTGGCGTGTTTGCAATCAAGGTGCCTATCGAGGTATGATTTGTGCTTCGGGTGAATCTGATCGAAAAAACTGATAAGATATGTAGGAGAGGGCTGCCCAGGAAGATGATGTCATTGGTAATGACTACACTGAATATATGAAACGAGTTCCAGCCAGGGTCATCCCGTACGTTTGGTAGGCATGGGGGAGTATCCTTCTTTTGGTCACTCTTTTATGGACTGTTTGCTTCGTAACGAGGCGCAATGTTCCTTGGTCTCACCAATTGTTGTTACAATGTACGTTGCCGCTAGGCGTCAAGTTTTAATGACCTTTGGGATATCAATACTAGGTTTTTGACTTGCCCCAGCTCCATTCCAACGAGTGCACGTTCCCCACCGACTGAAGATCTAACATCGTCCATGACGGCCTTCACGCCTCTCCATCCAAGACCAGACCATTCTGCGACGAGCTTTCCATGAAAGTTACTCCTCAACCATGTCCTCACATATCTTTCTTTGGCCATCGCATCCCATTCCGACTTTTTACCAAATACCGCAAGCGCCTCCTCGACCGCGTTTCCGTTTGTTCCCCCTGCAGGGGTAGCTGGAGCTTTGTCCTGAGCCCATGCAAGGAAGTCGGTGTACATGCTGCGACTTCGGACTGACTTGTTAAACGTGTGCATCGGTGAGGAGGGGACCTGGAGTCGACGGGGGTCAAAAAATCGCGACGTCATAGCGAACTCGAACGTTTCTTCGATCGTCTCAAATCCTTTCATCCATCTATCCAAGGATAGTCCCAGGAAGTCAAAAATTAGCCGAGGGGAACTTGTGAGATGCATCGGAGGATCTGGGTGAGGACTCGCAATCTAATGGTTGGATTAAGAACTCGGGGACAGATAAACTGCGGATGGAACTATTACCTTTAACCCATGATGATTGACTGACAAACCGTGACTCTTTGCGATGGCAACGATTATGATACCAAGATCGCCGTAGCCATGAAGGATAGTCATCCATTCCGCTCTTTGCTCGTCATCACACACTTTGACATCAACTTGACAATACACATGGTCTGAAGGCAAAGGTTGCGCAGAATGCACCAACCAGTCCTCTTGATCAATCTCGATAGCATAGTTGGACGTCCTGCTTCCGTCGAGCTCGATACATTTTACTGCGCCGAGGACGTGGCCTACCAATCCCGGGGTGATCTCGTGCGGATTCAGGGGACAGGCAACGATGAAGTCGATATCCCCATGATCCTTTTTCCCCGGTTTTTCCGGAGGGATTTTGACGATCGCAAAGAGCGTCAAGAGTAGAGCCCTAAGGCGAGCATTGACGGTCTCGTAGAGTGGTATAGGAAGCCTGGGTAAGGAGCCTGGAGGTAAGATTTGCAGAAAGGCTCTGCCCCCCATGAGGATACGAATGATAGTGAACCCTTGAACCCATCGCTCCTTTATATATCTCCACTGGGGACGATCCCTTCTGAACTGAACAAGAATGGTATATCAGTAACGGTGCCATTGGTTTCTCAAGATCTCACTGGTCAAGAGCGCATTTCAAGCTGTGGCTTCTGTAATTTGAACTCCGCGATTATCTCAATTTATTCTCCGAATACGTATCAAACTCCGCTCTGACTTGAACGTTGGTCCATAATGTCCAAGTTCGCGCCCCACCGCAGGGCTTACAATAACCCTCGAGCGGCGTCCACGACCGTGTGCCAGAAATGTCTGAAAACTGGTGAGGTTGGACCACCCCTTGCGGATCCAGACGTGAAAACTGAGAGGACTTCGTCCGCAGGACACTTTACCTACGAGTGTAAATCAGAACGCCCTTATGTTTCACGTCCTTCTCGAACGGAAATGCTCGAAAACCCAAAGGTGCTGGCCAAACTCAAGGCTGATGGCAAGCCCTCGGTAGAGGTGCCAGAAGAATTCAAGAAGAAGTGTGTTTCCAAGTTTCTGCCATCCAGGAGTACCTCTCACCGTCATCCAGAAGCGGTACAGCAAACTTAATTTTGGAAGCCAAGGAAAAGGAGAGGGAGAAACAGAAAGCGATTGGGTCGGACAGCCATCCGAGGAAGAAGGCTCGGAGGTAAGCAGCGTTTCTCTTTCAAAGCGTCGCCTCTGAACCAATACCGTGTTCAAGACGTTCACCTAACTCTGAATCATCATCTTCGGGTTCAGAGTCAGAGTCCGCCTCATCCGCATCGGATTCGAGTGTATCGGACTCCGATTCAGGTTCAAGCTCGGGTTCGGAATCTTCGCGCTCGCGACAACGCGAGGGGAGGAGACGTATCCCTCGGAGAAACAATAGCCGGAGCCGTTCCACTTCCCCATCCCGTGCCTCATATAGTTCCAGTCAACGAGATTAATTCAGTCATGTACCATCATTCGCGAGATGTATGCTATCAGAAAGTGTAATTTCAGTTACAACCACTGAGAGACGAAACTCGGGTGTTCATGAGGAGTGCCACAATCAACCTGGTGATGCGAGGCTTTGGTTGCGTTCTGAACGAGTCAACAGGCTACTTACCCATACAGACCGAGCACCTCTGCAAAGATCAGAATGAGGACCATGGATACGAATATTCGTTGTTCATGCACGTATGCACGAACGCACTTGTTTCGAAGTCAGCGACTTGGAAGAGTCCAAATCAGCGTCACGCACTGAATCACCGACAAGACCGATTGCATAGCCTGCAGCAATGCCGGTAAAGCCACACGAGATACCTGCCCCAAGGTGGATGAACCCAGCAGCGAGTGGGTAATCCTTTGTAGGGTGTACTGCAAAGAACCCAGAATAAGCATATGTCCCCACCGCAAAACGCGACGAGAACGAACGTGAGCCTGCGATGAGCACCGATACCACCAATCCATAGACCGCGATGATACCAGACATGACGACGGGCACCAGAGACTAGCATGACAGGATCACTCTTAGGAGGGTCTGCAGGGATGATGGGTCTGGGCTTGCCTTCATGATCAACTCTGGTTTGAATGTACCCAGGCCAGCGATTCCAATACCAGATTTAGCGGTTCCAAAGGCAGCACCGATAGCTTCATGGCTGAATCAGTACAGTTTGAAGAGATGTAATACTGGCCTGAACATACTGCTGAATATCATCTGCGACGTCAATTTAGGGTAGTGAGCGGAACCAGACGAGAGCTGCTTTTTTTGCGACGACTGACCGCAGAAGCTACTCCAGCGAACCCAAAGAAAGGAGCATACGGTGGACATAGCTCGGATGACATTGCTGTTAATATATTATGTATGGCGAAAGTCTTGTCCGTTGAACAGGCTAGAGTCGGACGAGCGAACTACTACTGCTCCGATCACGTGCTTGCACTATATCACAATCATCTACTAATACTATATATTGCAAGGGTTCACCTAAGACTCGAGAATTCTTTTCCGCAGCGGGAAAAAATAAGTTAATACAGCTTCAGCACGACAAGCTGCGCGCAAAAAAATCGCGGGCTTTAGTGAATTAAAGAGTAAATCTGAACAAGGGACTGTCATCTCCAAGTTCCCTGTATTCTTCCGTATGATCATCAGTGAGTTTACGTTCGCGACATGTCCCCTCCTTCTGCTTGTTCAATCTGTTGCAATCCCACATCGCAACCAAAGACAGCAGTATTCTGACATGCCGTCAGCAAACACAACAGCCAGAAAGTATGAGGAGACGCACGTAAGACTCAGAAGAACCATGATTGTTACAAGGCCGACATGGAACCGTGGTGGATCAAAGAAGATAAATGCAGCACATATTCTGCGGCAGTGAATGCAATATCATAGCCGAATGAATGTCACTCACCCTCCTAGATTTCCGAACCCATTGACCATCGCAATGGCAACACCACGCTTGACGTCCCCTCCAGCGTTTGAACTGAACCATGCCAGGTCAATAGGTACGGTTGGATAAATACCCATGGGGATGAGCACACTGGCGAGATACGAAATACCAGGACTCATTTGCGCGTATAGGATAACATATCCCACTATGGCAAGTAAAGCACCACCAATCACGAACGGTCCGCGAAGCTGGAGCCTGTCGGAGTAGATCCCACATAGAATGGTCAATATACAACCTGCAATGAAAGGAGGGACGGAGAGGAGTTGGGCATGAGTAGCAGAGAAACCGAGGTCGTTTATGATGGTTGGCGTGAAGAGTGCGACTCCATAACTAGAAACTACCAAGCTAGCCGATCCAGATGTCAGAGAGACCACTTGGGTGTACAACATCCTGTTGTTCACATACCCGATATATATACCGAATTGAAGGTAAATCTTATAATCCTTGAGGGCCTGTAGAACGAACCGAAAGTCAAAGTGGGTAGCAAGACCTTGCGAATCCCTTTTCAATAATTCGACGACATAATGTCTCTCTGCCTCAGTCAAAAATGACGCTGTCTCTGGATACTGGACAGAAGTGAGTATTACAAGATACCGGATGTATGGATGCACGAACATCAGACATGACGAAGGGGGCTGCGAGTGCTACGATCACCGTAGCTGTAGATACGCAAGTTAGACCACTGCCATATTGTGAGGACCAGATGCTTACCCAGGCCTTCCAGGCAGAACTGGTAACTTTGAATGAGTGCACTGCGTTACAGAATTACTGAAAATGACCCACAATCCATTGCCAGCCATGGAGGCCACCGAGCCTGCAAGCAGAAAGGAAGCTTGGGCGACGAAAGAAAATATATCTCAAATACCCACCCTTCCATTTCTTCAATGGCATAACTTTCGATGTGTGAGTGTTATGGTATACTGAAACAAGAATCTGGTCTCACGCCAGAAGGCCAGCAAAAGCACCTCCCACAATTGCCGCAGAGGCGAAAAGCGCGATACGCAGTGCCCGAGCGGCACGTGGATACCACAATGAAATGTAGTAAGCCGCACCCGGGAACAACCCGGCTTCTGCCAAGCCGAGGAAAAATCGGGCGCTGAACACGATACAAAAAGAGCGTCAGTGATTGTAATCCGCCAAATTTCGGTCCCCTTACGCAAGGAGTCCATGATATGTCTTCACGAGACACATCAGAGTCATGACGAGACCCCACATAACCATGGTTGCCGGTACTATATCAGACACTCTGGGACAGCATCCGAAGCTGCATCAAAAAGGTGATCACTTACGCCATCGAGATGGACGAAAGATCTTGAGTACGACATTTCTGTGGATGCTATTTGATTCATATATCAATCAGTGTTGTCTTGACTCACGACGGGACTTGTCCAAGACAATACGGAACCTAAGCAAGCCTTAACCGTATGTCAGACATGCGAAATAAATATGGATCCGCACGAAAAAGATTGCAGCAGCAGTATTAAATCGAAGTGCAACAAGATTCAGGTCAGTCGACATGCCTGCGATTCTGGCATTGCCTAGCAGCCAGTGTAAGTGACATAGACAGATTTTAAGAGATGGGGTAGTACGTACCGATATTAGCACGGTCTCTAATGGCAAGATATTAGTCAAACGAAAACATCGGGGGGTAATTTAGCCGTAACTCACAAGAAAGAAAGGAGGTACAACAAAGAAACAATGGGCAGGATATGCCAGTCTAGTTTTCTTAGTATCCTAGCATGCTCTTTGTCGCCAAGAACCAAAGTATCCATAACACCATCGGGAACCTTGAGAGTAGGCTGCTTATCGTTGATGTTATCCATGTCGGTACCAACCTGCAGATCGCTAGAGGGTAATTGAGGCATACAAGCAACTCAAAGCGCAGATGAGGTGGGCTTGATCTGGTATCTTATATTTCGCGTCCCAAGAACTTCTGAAACGGGATACGACCACGTTTTCTAAGAGCAATGCTCATTTTGGACCTCGGAACAGGTCGGTTGTACACATCAGGAAATTGGTGAGAGAAAGATAAACCATAATATAGCTGAGAAGGGGTTAGATAATGTCTGACAAGGAATTATAATCCCAGATATACCTTTATCTAACCTCTCTGGACTATATAATGGCATATCTTTCCTTCACCAATTTCCTGATGCACGTATCACATTCCTTTGGATGGGTTGTCGACATCGGGTCAAAAAACAAGCTGTTTCAAACTGCGAAGCATTCATCTGTGGTGACCCAATCTGGAATTTACAATCATTGGGGTGGGGTTAACGTGGGCGTGTGTTACAATCCCTTACCACATCAACCACATCAACCCAAGTGAAACATGCCGTAACGCATCAAGGATGAAGCCCACAGACGGAGAGTGGCACTATGTTGGATCAGCTGTTCCCAATCATTCGCCCGAAGAACACGAGAAGACAGAACCACCTTACGCTCATATTTATGTTATCAAGATTCTCCAGGTATAATGCATTATGGCTATTAATGCCTCTCGGTTGCTGGTACGAAACTGTGGTAGGAATGTACAAGTTATTAAGCTGGGCGCAAGATGAACACATGCCACCCCGAAACATTACCACAAGCAGATAGAATGTCTCATAATCGTAGCGCAATCACTTACCTAGGCCCTCGCGGCTAGCTCCAAATGTAAAAGGCACAACAGCATGCGAAGGAAGCAGGTGCAGAGTCCTCGGGGATAGTCACCATAGCATCTTTGTCACTAAACGTGGACGAAACGGTTTTTTTTTCTTGCGGTTGCAACGAGAAAGGTAGGGAGACATGTATTTTGGATAAATGCATGGATAGTCTACTTCTTTTTGATGGCCCTCAGACGTATAGTCTCATCACCGATGAAAACACCCTTTCAGGTTATGTGAGTAGAGAGGGTGAAAGACAGGGGGTTGGACCTACTTTGCCCTTGTACGGTTCGGGGGGACGTAATCTTCGAATTTTGGCAGCAAAGTGACCCAAAGCAACATTATTCGTGCTGCTAAGCACAATTTTGGTGGCTGAAGGTACCTCAGCGGTGATGTGAGTGGGGATAGGGACAAATATGTTGTGGGAGTGTCCGAGTTTGAGATTAAGCCTCTTGCCATTCCCACCTGCAACGGTCCCTCGTGGGTCGTCCTCCAAAGCAGCCCTATACCCAACGCCGACGAGGAAGAGTGGTTTAGAGAAAGCGACGGTTACGCCGGTGATGGCGTTGTTTATCATTGATCGCGTGGTGCCCCACATAGCGCGCTGATGCTTGACAGTACCATTCTCAACGGTGAGAGACAACACGTCCGGTTGGGGAAAGGAGAGGCGCACGTATGGCTCGAGAGGGACGGTTGTTTCGCCAAGAGGGCCTTTTACGAGGAGGGAACTCGGGGAATGTGCGAGCGAGACATTGGGTGGTATAGGAATGGCCTGCTTGCCAATGTTTGAGATGAACCCAGAGACCCGCGCTGAAGTGCTAAACCGTCGAAGCGTATTCATGGCAAAGGGCGGAGTTAGTAGTAGCGAGCGACTCACGATATAAACACGATCATCTCGTTCCCATCGCATGGCAAGCTCAAATGGACGTCGACTCCAATACCATCGATGGTGGCAATGAGTCGTCCTCCGCCGTTCACAGAGCGGACAATCTCTTACTCCAGAAACTGGGCTACAAGAGCGAATTTAAACGAGAATTCTCGGTACGTGCACAACGAGGTTGACGTGTTTAATCGCGATATCAACAGCGCCCAATCCCTAGCTTCTCGAAACTATCTCGTTCTCCCTTGCCATCATGGCAGTTTCCTGTGGTATCACCACCGGATATTCTTATCCTTTACTATCCGGTCAGTCGCATTGTTTATCCTTCCCTCCCTCCTGATGCGCCTGCAAGGTGGGCACTTTGCTATGGTATGGGGCTGGTTCATTCCCTGTATCTTTATCACTTGCGTTGCGGCCTCCATGGCAGAACTCGCGTCGTCCATGCCGTGAGTGTCTTTGACTTAGGCTTCTGCAAAGCAGTCTGATTCCAGCATTCCCTCAAGGACGAGTGCCGGGCTTTACTACTTCTCTGCCAAGATGGCGTCCGAAAAGCGATCTGCGCTTGCATCCTGGATTACCGGATGGTCCAATATCACCGGTCAAGTAACTCTCATCTGCTCGATCAATTATTCATGGTATGTACCACTCGCCGTCGCGCTGGTAGTCCTGTTCACTCTACCGTTAGCACCGAACTCATCGCGACCGGTATCGCAATACTTACTGATAATACTGTCGTTCTTGGTTCTGGAACATTTTACGGGATACTTTTCGTTATTCATCTGACACAAGCCATTGTCTGCTCAGCTGGCACGAGAGTCTTGGCTCGTATGACGGTGCTGGTTCTCGTCGTTATCAGTACGTGGTGATTTACCGTCTTCAAGCCCGTCTCCTAGTGGTTTTTGCAGTGGTCACAACAGTTTCCTGTATAATATCACTCTTGGTTCTTTCAAAGGGTATAGTCTCTCCTACAGATGCGTTCATAAAATTCGAAAATAACACTGGGTGGTCCGATAGTAGGGTTTTCTGTTCCTCATGCACGCATCTACTCATGCCATGTAGATGCTTGGGCATTTATCCTGGCATTCACTTCACCGATGTGGTCTTTGACGGGATGTGAATCAGTACCCATCTTTAGAAGCGTATTTCTCAACGTTGACTTATATGTTATGAAGATGATTCTGCTGCACACATTGCTGAAGAAACCTCAAATGCGGCTCGCGCAGCTCCGATCGCTATTATGGTTGGCGTCCTAGGGACAGAAATTCTTGGTTGGATGATGTACATCGCAATCTCGTTCGCCACTTATTCAGTTCCGGACGTGTTGCAGTCAAAGTTCGAATTACCTATTGCTGATGTCTTCTTGGGTGTTCTGGGTAAAAAAGGCACGTTAGCCCTCTGGTGGTCCATTACAGTACTCCAGGTGGGCACATATCATTAACACTCAGTACTTCATGCTTCATCTGAGGCGCATCTAGTATCTGTGCGGATGTTCTCAGACTGTTGATGCATCAAGAGTGGTATTTGCGTTCTCCAGGGATGATGCACTGCCAGGTTCGCGGTGGTGGAAGCGAGTCAATCGATATACACGAACTCCCGTTAACGCCGTCTGGTTTGTTGTACTGCTTTCTGTAATCTGTGGATTACTTTCCTTCTCGGCGGCGGCGTTCGACTCGCTTGCGTCGTGCGTATTCCTCCCTGCCATGCGTGGCGTTGCTTGACCCACCTCCACAGTGCCTCGGTAATTGGACTCTATATCTCCTATGTTACCCCAGTCTACTTCCGTGTAACATCCGGGAAAGATAAGCTCAAACCTGGACCCTTTTACCTCGGACGCTGGTCTAGACCTATCGGAGCAATAGCGGTCGCATGGGTTGCTTTCATGGTTGTGATGTTGTTATTTCCTTATAGCCAGACAGTGGGTCCACAGACAACAAGTGAGTTCACTGTTGCCTCACCTCCATCAGTAGTACTAAGTGGGGAAAGACTATGCTGTTGTGATCATCATGACTATTTTCCTCTTCGCAGCGGGTTCCTGGATTTTTTCAGCTAAGCATTGGTTCACCGGACCTATACCCAACATAGCTCGCGAATCATTGTCATCCAATGGAAAACCAGAGTAGAATGTTCAATGCCCCATGTCGTGCATCGAATAGGTAGTGGTGTATGAAATAGTACGGTTTGTTGAGCACTCGGCACACCTGAGGCGGCCAACGGAGGCGTAGCTCCGTACATTGAGTGTAATGGCCTCGTCATGGATTTCGTTGGCCATGTACATGCCTGTCTACCGAACTGGTGCACACACGCGGATTGGTAGAACGAGTCACATCTTGCGCACGTGTGGCACGCGCGTGGAGTGTACATAGTACACCGCGAAGGGATGGTGCGAGTGCTTGCGAGGATGACTTCCCGAGGGTGTAGTTCTGATTTCCGGTACGCCGAGATGAGCGAGGTGTGATACGAACATGGTCGAGGGGGCTTCGTGAGGAGCGATGTCTCAGGATGGTAGGTGCACTTGGAGAAGAGAAGGCTTGTTCACATACACCGCGCTGCCCTGGTCCCAATCCAACCAAACCCTCGTCACAGCAAGTCTCATTTTCTCGCCGCCCTCCCACTCCAGATCCCACATCATTCACCCCCACAGTCTCAGAACTTTACGCGCCGCCATACGCGCCCTAGCAAAGATGGCAGCATACTATGCCAGTGATTCTGTGCTCACACATGTGACTTCCTTGCACCCTTATGGTCAACACGACGATTCAGACAGACAGCCTCAGAGCTCTACCGTATATAACCTACCCACAGACTCCGAAGGCGAGGCGGAGGTGGACGAGCTCGAATCTGACACAGAGTCGGAGCAAGGGGCCGGCGGGTCTGCTCCTCAAAAGAAGGCAGGAAAAAGAATGGGGGAACGCGTCCTGGGAACAACCTTACTCCCCATTTCCAAAGTCGAGAATATAGTCCAAGCGGACGGTGTGTTTTCCTTCCTCTTCAGAGACAGAGGGTGTTGACGTGATTTCACCCTCGTCTCTCAAGGGATTACAACCAATCTCTCCATGTCAAAGGAGGCTTCCTACGTCCTGTCCATCGCAACGGTACGTGTTACCTCCGTCTTCTGTGATTCAGGGGTTTTATGCTACTCCTCAGGAAGAATTCATCAAACGCATGGTTCAAGCTGGCCATCGACAAGCTGCGGCATCCCGTCGGAATGTTGTCAACTATGTAGACATGGGTCAGCCTGGAATCACCTGCATACGCGCCGTGCAACTGATTACTTTTCAGCGGCTTCCACCCAACAATACCAAGAATTCAGATTTCTTCGAGGTGATTACTTGCTTGATCCTACCCGATACCACGTATTGATGTACTACATCGCATCAGATACAATCCCTGAATCAATCTCACTTTCTGATGCACTAGAGAGACGAAAGACAAAAGAGAAAGCGGACCTAGAGACAAATCCAGCCATGGCTTCGGCCACACAGTCCATGTTCCCAGGGTCAACGTTGTCTGCCGGTCAGCTCAATGGTAAACTAAAATCCAGGAGCCGGCCAGTGAACGGAAAGGAAAAAGGGAGTGCGAACGCGGCCCTACCAGGTGAACATAGGAGGCAACCAGGAACATTCGAGCCCCCGGATGACCCCACTTCGGCGAACGTAGTCAGGAGTTCTAGCGGGAGAGTTATACGGAGTACGAGAGCTGCTCGTCAAGACGAGGCGGCTGACGATGAGAGTGAAATGCCCAACGGCTTTGTGTACTCTCGCGATCCCGACTCTTGGACTGGCTCAGCATCACCGAGACGACTACCGATGTTGAATCGATCTCACGACATTCTTAACTCAACACCATCATCTTTCACCTCTCCCTGGCCTGGTCAGTTCACGGGACCCGCCAGTGCCTTTTTGCAGGATTCTCAGCCCGCATTTGGGCGGATAGTACAAAATCCGGGTCGTACAATTTATTCTCAACACACGCGCCAAGAAAATGGGTCTTACTCTTAACTGTAGCGTCGTTCATTCAGCCGGGATGTATTCACTACTCATCACTTAATATGCCATGGTGCACCAGTCTTTATGCCGAGAATGTCCAAGTTCATGATGGCTTCGATGATCTACACTTTTAGTGGGGGGGAATACACGAGTCAGACCAGCCAGGAATAGGCTGTGTGGTGTGTAGGAAGGAATTAAGCAATCTTATCTTATCAACGAAGTCGAATTCTATCACGATCCCAACTTGAACTTGAATATGGGCAACCCCGAGCATGGATTTCAGCTACCCATTATCAGCATCACACCGTACTTGGACCCTCAATCGCTGGCCAATAGCACAGAACGGGCAGCAGTATCCAAAGCTCTCCACTCAGCCTGTGTGGAATACGGGTTCTTTTATCTGGACATCTCTCAGTGCGTCGAGCTCGCCGAAGCAGAAGAGCTTACACGGCTCGCTCGAGAGTTCTTTGCTCTTCCCCAAGCTGAGAAGGATAAGATCTCATTGAAACACCAAGATTTTGCCCGAGGTGCGCTGGCATAGGGACTCGTAACGGCTTGTTCATACTCTCAGCCGTCTTGCGATCACAGGTTACCAAAGACTAAAGGAAAACGTTACAAACGGACAAGCAGATAACCACGAAGGCATCGACTTCTACAAACCTGTAGAAAATCCCAACAAATCACAGCCGCTCTGGGGAGAAAATCAGTGGCCAACTATCCCTGGCTTCCAGACCAAATATGAGAAATGGATCGAGAAAATGAAGAAGCTTGGCATGATCCTTATGGAAGCGCAAGTGTCCGTTCTATCGTAGACATAAATGATACTGAGCAGTAGGTTACCAGGATGGCACACGGGCTAGGGATGAACGCAGAGGAATGGCAAGAACTTCGCGCTCAGGTGGATGATAGTTTCTGGGTGATGCGGATCATTGGTTCGTTCTCCAAACATCCGTGCAGGACAGAAACACTCAAGATACCGATATCCCGAATTTGTAGGCTACCCGCCCCTTCCCGACGACAATGACGGTTTCTCTTGTGGGGCACACAAGTAAGTTGATGAATTCCCGATTGGGTTTCAGAGAACCATCTAACTCGCCCGCAGGGACTACGGATGCCTGACGTAACCGTGGCTACATGATAAAAAGACACGAACCTTCTGACGAGACGATCTTAGTCTTCTCTACGCAGACCCCACAAGATCGGCGCTGCAAGTGTTCTTACGCAAGCGTGGACATGTCTCGGAAGCCATTGATGGACTCCCCGACGAACATGGAGGTGAAGAAGGATTTTGGATTAATGCGGATCCGATCCCAGGATGCATCGTCTGTAACATTGGCGAGAGTAAGTCTAGCTTTCAGTGGCAAAGATTACTCACCCGGAGTCGTATAGTGTGGGAGATATGGACGAATGGTCTGTACAAGAGTACTTTGCATCGAGTAGTCCATAGAGGAGCGAATTATCGGTATGTTCAAGTTCCGCGCTCTGGAAGGATTGCGTTGTCATGTTGATCTCTTGGCAGTATCTCGTGCGGTTTCAAGTTTTCCTATGCCTAGCTGCACTGACTCCTCCCTAGGATTCCATTCTTCTTCGAACCCAACTTCACATCGCATATCAAGCCATTACCAATTGCGATACGTGCCATGGCAGAGAAACACGATACACCGCGCAAGATTTTTGAGCCAGTCGTGTATGGCGATTTTCTGATGCAAAAAGTGGGAAATAATTTTACTGTTGATGGCCGAGGAAAGTACGACTAGCTGGTTGTTAGTGGAGTCGTATACCGTCGTTCTGTGTAATAACCGGATCGTTACGTCACGTGCTCATTTACTGGTCTACTACACCATGATTACTGTTTTGACTCATAGATTGTTTCATCGACATCGATTACTTCCACATTATCCACCCCGGAGACATACCAGTGTGAGGACAATGTCATACGAAGCATCGCTATCAAAGCTGCCCTACCCTTTGAAAGATCTGGTTGCGAACGCGCAAGCAAGTACAGGAAAGACCGATACCGACCAACTGGAAGTGGTGAGCTGGATAGATAAAGTTGCCGCAGGCGATGTTGTAAAATCCAAAAGTTTTTCGGCGAGTAGTTATTGGCAACATGTGCGATACCAGCTGACGACCTTTGTGTTACTCTTCTAGGACTTGGAGTCCACTTTGGTTCCTCGGACATACGTTGTCAGCAACTACCTCACGGCCGCTGACGTTGCGCTGTACGGCGCCCTTCACCCAACGCTGGTATGTATGCCATGGAAAATGTTTCGTTTCTATCTCACGACTAGCTCAAGTCTCAGCTGCAGCCGGACCAATATTACGCGATACCTGCAATTACGCGTTATTTCGATCACATTCAGACACGTCCATCTGTACAGGCTGCGGTACAGAAACTGTCTCCCGCGTTCTCTACCGTACCCTTTGATTTTGAAGCAGCTCCCAAGATCGAGCGAAAGCAAGAACCCCCGAAGAGGAAAGAAAAGACTCCAAAGACTGTCGATCAACCAGTCACAGGAGAGAACACCGTAGTAGAAGCAACCTCGCAGGAAAATGCTAGGGAGCCTCCGAAAGAAAAAAAGGAAAAAAAAGAAAAGAAGAAGGACGTCGCTGCTGCCCCTGAGGACGGAGGCAAGAAGAACAAGGGTGGGAAAGCCCCCGCTGAAGATGCTGGTGACCCTGTGCCATCCATGATAGATCTGAGAGTCGGCCAAATTATTGACGGTATGGTATCTTCCGACTTCCTGGCCACGCTGACTACCTTCTATCAGTGAAGAAGCATCCCGAAGCAGACGGGCTTTACATCGAAGTATGCCTTGATATACAAGCCGTGTTCCAACTTTTAATTTTTCTTACAGCAAATAGATCTTGGCGAAGAAACAGGGCCTCGCACAGTGGTATCAGGACTCGTCAACTATATACCTATAGAAGAGATGCGTGACAAGTATCTCGTTGTAATTGTGCGTGGACGCACCATCCTTCGAACAGTTGTTCTAGGATTAATCAGTGATCCAACATCACTCAGTGTAACCTCAAGCCCGCATCTATGCGTGGCGTAAAAAGCTTCGCCATGGTCCTTGCTGTACGGGCACTCTCCAGCAGTGTGTTCCGAACCTAACATTGATCACAGGCTACGTCGAAGGAAGGAAAGGAAGGTGGCATTGAGTTGATTCAACCTCCCTCTGACTCAAAACCCGGCGAACGCGTGTACTTCGAAGGACCCGACTATGAGGGTATACTTGCCACTTTTTTCGAGCCTGGCCTTTGTTCTAAATCAGCTGTTAGATGCACAACCGGTATCTCAAATGAATCCCAAGAAAAAAATATTTGAGACCATTCAACCCGGTACGTATCTTTATCTTTATCTGAACTTTTTTTTATTATCGATACCTTCGCACGCATGACCAGGTTTCACAACTCTACATACCAGAGAAGCAGCTTGGATCAATCCTGTGACCAAGAGTGTCCACAGAATTCGCACCAAGGACGGTGTTTGCGTTGCCCCCACTTTTGTAGGGGCATCTTTGTCATAGAGAACATCGATGTACATACTCGATATACATCATGGTGAAGGACTCGACTTTTGTGCTCCGACTCTTCGTCGACACGCTTGTGATCAAAAGTAGTCCAGTGGTAGTTCTCGGGTAGGAAGCCTCTAAAGGATCAGCGAGTGACCTCATTTTTGCTCGTTGTCTGCGCTTACCCCTGTGTTGGGAACGGGCCCAATGCCGGGCCGAAAAGATCCAGGAGCCAGATGCAAAGAGAAAGCTGGAATGGACGATGACAACGACATAGTCTACCGTCATACTGTATTGTCTGGCTCAAGCACCACATGAAAGCAGAAAACAGATCAGACTCACTCCGAGTGAGTCATCGTCTGGGTCGGGGAAGGGCAACGCCACAATCATGAATGCAACCCAAGTGACTGCCGTTGCTCCAATAAACCTGGACCAGCGTCCGAGGTGGGACGGTGAAGGTTCAACGTTCAAACTTGTTATTTCCAGTTACGCGTAATTAATTGGAGATGTAGAGCGCAATCACTGATGCACTACTACAGAAAAGGTAGAACTTAGATAGGCAGCATGCAGGTATGAAATCACGTACGATGCGAGCGAGTCAAGTCCAGTGACAAAGAAGGACAGCAGTCCGCATCACACGGGTCTGGGTGTGACGATTTGACTCGCTTCCACTCAGTAATGCGAAGTTGTCCCTAGAGAAGGCGAATACGACTTTAGATACATCGATGGTCTGGGAACTTCATCTGGACAAGAACTGAGCTTCCCTCAGAGACCATCGTGTAGAGGACCGAACATGTGACAAACCTGAAGCACGACCCACACGACGAAATGCACCTTTTCTTCCCAAGGGTGCTCATGAAAATATCATCAATTAGTAGCACAAGTTTTGATTGCAAAGGCATCTGGAACCGGAGCTGTGGCCCACGACACCGCGGTGTACATCAATCAATGGAGCACCATCAGTACACCTCAGGCTCATTAACTGTTTTCGAACCGCTGATGCGGACAGAGAAAATGATACCAAATCGTCGTCGCTTGGCAATGATGCGTTATTATTATGTGTAGTGGTGCGTGCGTAACTGGTCCCGACAGTAAAAGTGGCAGTGAGACTAGGCCGCTCTTCGCTCACGCTGGAATCTGGCTGCGTACAGAAACGATGTCAATTGCGAACCAGTAGAAGTAGTTGAAGCATTTTGTTCGAATGAAAGTCCATTGGATTGTTGCCTCGAGCAAGTCAAAGTACAGTAAATATTTGAGTGGAGCAACATACAGACCAGCCTAATTATCAGTTACACACATTGCGTCGCGAGCCGAGGCGAGTTCGTCCCGCCAATCTTATCCATATTAATCTACATTGATCTTGATACTCTCCTTGTCCTCCAACTTTGGCGCATTCAACGTGAGGACGCCATCCGCCAGTTTGGCCGTAATCTTCGAGCTGTCAATTGGACGAGGAAGCCACACAGTTCGTGCAAACGATGAAGCTCCAGAATAAAGACGCTCTGTAGTCAATTGATTGGACGGTGTCTCGGAACTGACAACAGCTCCCATGCCTGAAGCTATCGTTAATAGACAAGTTAATCATGTGCAGAAGATGTACATATCTTGGCTTCGTGAAGTGTCAGTCTCAGTAGTGGACTCTGAAGAGTCGTCCGAACGACGACTAGTTGTTCTACCCTGAATGTTGACGCTGCGGCCCCCGTCACCGACTGTGATGTCAATGTTCTCCTTCTTCACGCCAGGTAACTCCGCCTCGATGACATAGTTGTCTCCTTCCTCCATCAGGTCTACGGCGGGTTGGATGGTGCTGGGAGACGCGAAGAATGGGTCAGCAAGGAACGAGCGATGGGGGAAACCATAAAGAGCGGGTGTGCTCCTAGTCAGAGGGTCTTCGAGCATGCGAAACAGAGGTCTGAATTCGTGCAAAAGTCTGCCGATGGACATGGTTTGGGAGAAGATTCGTATAGGGGTCCTGACATTGCTCATGACGGCATGGGAAATAGTGTCTGGGGTCCCGGTTAGGGGGCTATCCTACATACCAGTTTACTGCTACGACTACTGCATATACTCAACGGTTAGGCACCAGGCCATTCAACGACCCATTGTGCTAGCACGGCGTGTTCCTGGTCATCGTCATCCTCGAATTTCAACTTATACACCGAAAGGTGCTTGGAAGATGTTCCCTATATGAGACAAGTTTTCAGCATTCGCTTTCATGTCCCCTCTACGACTTACGCGACCGGATGGCTGAAGATCCTTTGGGGATGCTATCACCTCGGCACGGTAAAAACAACTGGTATCGGGATACAGCGCCATGACAGTCGACCCGGCTGGGAATTCTTGATACGCATTCTGATGTGCTGCACTGTTTGGCGGAGCACTCGGATCAGGTAGAGGAATGATAGCGCGAAGTGTCGTATTGTAACACTGGCCAGGTTGTCCGTCTTCTTGTGGCTCTACGTCCTGGACTTCATAACTATGAGTGCAATAGATAAGACATACCGCCCGTGGATGTAAAAAAATAACCCGCCGATTCTTATCTTGGTTGATGCATTTCGTGATGACAGCTAAAATCCATGTATTCTCGTCTACGTCGACAGTGCTTCCATCTGCAGTCTTCCCACCAGGCGGATGGAAGGCAACTTTACGGCCTTCTTGTAAAGGCAGCTGCTTTGCCAGTGCCTCTCTCCGTGCTTTTGGCTCTCGAGAGAACGGAATCGCAGGTGATGGTCCAGTGGATCCACGCACGGGGGCTGCGGTCACGGCGCGTAGCGCCCCAGTGACAGGAGGGGTCACGGACGTAGAAGTGGGAGAAGGCGACGGTGGCCGCGGGCGTTTGTTGCGTTTTTCTGTAGCGAGCAGTCCTCAAAAGACGTAAAGATCGTTCAAGGAGAATCAAACCTTGTGGCAATGTTTCAGACGCTTTTCGTAGTGCGATCAGAACACTGACTCGTTCAATGGCATCATTGAGTGCCCTACAACAAAAATCATATTCACCGCTGCAGAGGTGTTGGGGGGACAGGTTCTCACTCGTTCTCGTTCTCGGAATGACGGCGCACCTCTTTCAGCGCAGGAGACAACCGCCTATAATTAGCCTTGAGCGTCTCATAGCTCTCAGCTTGAAGCGAATCATCAGTTGGCCACATGGCCATCAGCCTGTTGACACGCCCGATCGTCTCGATGCTCATTTGGTTAGCATAAATGTTGGAAAGTGTCGCTAGTGATTTGGTTGCATGAGACCAGTACTCTATCTCTGTCAATGGTCCGGGGATATATGATTGGCTCTGGGAGGAAGCGTGGGAACTTACCTTCCGACGAGGCTGGGCGTGTTGAACCTCGCCTTCTATCCATGGCCGCAATCTCGGATGGAGGAAATTCTGCAAACGTGAATGTGAGACGCTCCAGAAATATTACTACACGAAATGTGGTCAGGGACGTGATAGTTTAGTTACCTTGCTGAGTGGAAACGAGCCAATGACTGTCCAAGTCACGGTGGCGGAGCGTTCTTCGCAAGGGCGATCGCGGAGTTAAATAAGGCGGAAAACATACAGCACGACAGCAACACTGACTACCTCTATGCTATTATATTACCCTCCGAGTATCTTAAGGCTATTTTCTAATAACATTTGCTGGATCTGCCAATTTGCGTAGTGATACATCGTAGACAACTGAAGAATTCGACGTGATTAGGAGCAAGAGTAGGCTGATCGAACGTGACAGACCTTCTTCGATCTTTTTGAGATCATATTTGAGGCTATCAAAGCGTCGCCGCAAAGTGTCATTCTTTAGATTGAGCTTGATTTAATTTCAAAATGGAGGCGCGTCAAATCCCGCAATGAAAGCGCTGAGAAGTGTTACCATCGAGAATCCAGCAAAGAGATCTTTTACAAAGACCGAGATACGAAGGGGTGCTTGGTAGTCTCCGAGCGTCACCGCGTTGACAGCAAGTCGTGACTGGAAGAGGGGTGAGTTAAAGGATGCCAAATTTGTATTTTCCGGGGGACTGAAAGTCGATAAGCTTCATTTACCAGTTCATTAACGAGGCTAATAAGCCCATGAAGATAATCTTCCGCGGCTATTGAGAATCTATCTGCCCATTCTTCTTTTACTGCGAAGATAGGAGTGATTCGGTTTGGCAGAGGGCCCTCTGGTAAATAGCTCACTTCCAAGCAATTCGTTGGCTTGCGAAAGGGTGATGAGAGAGCCACTGCTTAGATATTCCACTAGGGCGGCGGAATATACTGCTGCACGGAGCGAATTTGACCACATCTCTTTCCAGCGCCAAAGTTGGTTAGGAGGGACAAGGGAGGCGATGGCAGCATTGGTATCATGACAACTGTGCAAAATTAGTCGCGCCGAATCAAGGAGGGGTGGGACTTGGTGTCAACGAGGGTTAGACGTCGACATGTGAGGTGGGCGAGAGACTAACGGGTGTCTGTCGGGGTGGAGTGAATTTTGTTCAAAATTCCAGCGATAACGCGAGTTTTCTTATCGAGATAAGATACTTGATCCTTGATTTTCTTTCGTGGGGATAGATTCGCTGTAAATTTTGGTGATAGCAATGGTAGGTGCCATACCTCTCTGATTTCGGCGTCTTGTTCAAGGAGCTCGTTGAGATGGTTCACTTCCAGTGTATCCATTGGCTGACTGGCGAGCCTCGAGTCTAGAAAAAGTCGCGATCGACGACGGCTGACTCGCGCGGTGCGGCTCCGACTTGCGGGTATGTAACCTTTTTCGGACGACTACTAAGCGCGCTTCTATTCACTCCCACAACTCTCCATCCCGTTTTCTTCCATGACCGCGACCACCGATGTGGACAAGGTCAATGCTCTGCTCGCCAGCCTTCGAGATATGCCAGTCAACTCGGCGGACAGCTCAGACGACGTGTTATTTCCGCTCTTCAACTATCTAATGAAGGTCCCGCCCAACGGTTCTGACAAATGCTATCATTGGTTTTGCTCTCGTGCGCATCAGGTCACTGTTGGCGCGGCTACCTTTCTTCTAAGGTTGTTCGCCTACGGTAGTCCCAAGGTGGACGAGTGGAAGACTAGGCTGATAGGTTGTCTGGCGGGCTGTTGTGCTTGCGTCAAAGCTTTTAGTGAGGTCAAGGTCACATCTCGATCCACGTGAGTCCCTCTGCAATCCTCCTTGCTCTTTTATTGGCCAGGAAGATTGAGGCAGATTGCTTGCATTCTCATTTCTGTCCATAGTCAAAGAGGCTCATTAGCTGACTGTAGAAACCAGGTATTTCGGCGCCTTTTCAGATGATATTCTCCGTAGATTCTATGGGAGCTATGACGACTGGGAGTTGAAACTCGTGAAGGATGGCTTAGCTTCAGCTGGGATCAACGGCTTCCCTCAAAACGATTCCTCGGCTTTGCGCAGCGTGCAACCTGCGATAATATACCATGCGGTCTCGAATTTGCGCATTCTCCAGGATTCCGACGTCCTTGCATTAATACGTTCTCGACCCTCAGTCTCAAGTTGGCCAACGGATGTTCCACCTCCCGGATTGTTCATTCTCATGTTTGACGAAATTCAAGATGTGCGGCAGTGGTCGATGTCATTCGTGTCAGCTTGTTCGGAGATCCCTATGGCCGAGGATCATTTCGTGACTGGACATGAAGTAGCTCTTCGAACTATATATAGCCTCATTGCGAACACCACAGAACAACACAACCCTGTTGCGTTGCACATACCTTCATTGGAAGGGGAGACTTTTCCCATCAGCTCCTCATTTTCCTCGACATCGGATCCAATTGAAATCTGGGTCGGATTTTTCCAGGTTCTTCGTCAGATACCTACTGAAATAACTTTACGATCGTACGGAGGAGTAGACTGTCGAAGAGCTGTCACGGGTCACTTGCATGACGTGGGTCCCCGTGTGTATATTAAGCTTCCGTGCGAGCAATCCGCGGCTGACTGATTCTCTTTCATCAGAGTTCGCGCATATACTAAAGTGCATGCTTTTCCTCCTCAAGCGGCTAAATACTGGTCTTTGGAAGAGCGAAGCTCCCGAATTTCCACAGGTCGTGTTCGATGCCATTAAGGATAACCCATCTTATATCAAATTAATTGAGGAGACTGTTCCTTTAGACGAAAAACCCTGGTTTCTCTCGTGGTTCGGAGAGTATCTATTGTCGTTGAGAGACTCTAGTGTCTTTGGCGAGGTGCTCGCAAAAATCGTAGACCTGCTTTGCGAAGAACTTCAACACGAAAGATTCAAAGAAGTTCGTCCTGTGGTTATGCTCGCTGCCATACGAGTCAGCTTTTGCATCTGATGTCTATGACGGGGTTACAACTGATATTTAATGACAGCTGCTCTCGTCGCTAGTTCGTAAAAGTCAAACTGAAGAACTGGCACGTCATCGTCAGGCAATATCCAATGTTCTGGATATTCATGTGGATGTTTTCATATCTGTTGCTTTTGGTCGCCAGTACGCAGACGAGAAGTGGAAGTCTGCCCGCAGCGCTGCTCGTGATCTCGTTACAGCGAGCCTTGCGCGAGACGTGCGAGAGATTGCTAGTGCAATCGCCCAATCCTGCGCATTTCTTGCCAGTCAAACTGACACGTTCTCGGTATGCGTTGTGCGAGAGCACATGTGGACAAGGACGTATGAGTCCCTGCAGACAAATGATGCGGATGGCGCTACTTCTCTCCTTGATCTGGTTGCTCGGTATGCCCACCTGGACGTTCTGAACCCCCGTGCTTATAAGCCAATTTTTTCAAAACCGAATGCCCGAGTCGCATTTGATGCTATCAATCGCTCTCTACAGATTACGAGACAGGGTTTTGTCGAGGCAATCTCTAAATTTGCCAACTACAATCAACCCTCCTTTTTGCGCAATGTTCTCCGTCGCACAGAGGTTTCCAGGAACGTCATGATTCTCATGTTGTCTCCAATAGACGATATACAAACCGCCGCCAAGACCTTAGTTGGGCAAGCATTCGATGTGGACGTCCGTCTCGATTGCTTTCGCGCGTTGCTCTCCAATTTGCCAGATCCCTCTCTCTCCGCTGTTTTTGGATTCCTCGAAACGTTTGTTCGACATGCGCCTCAGGTCACCGAGGCGTGCAGTTTGTCAGAGTCTCTTGTACAATGCCTCACTGATATTATCGAGGTACTGTGTTCCAGCCCCGACGGTTTACTTCATTCGGACGAGTTCCTGCGAGCTGCGGATCCGCAAGGTCCTGCATCTCAACTCCCTCAGCTGTGGACACTCATGACACAGTCCATTACTGTGATTTTTAAACGCACTCCAATGTGGGC
This sequence comes from Veloboletus limbatus, assembly GCA_038088635.1. Classification (NCBI taxonomy): domain Eukaryota; kingdom Fungi; phylum Basidiomycota; class Agaricomycetes; order Boletales; family Boletaceae; genus Veloboletus; species Veloboletus limbatus. Next base: position 27,352 of record JBBPJJ010000060.1, read on the forward strand.
GGACTTCTTCGAGATACCCGACATGACGGTATGGATGCGGGATGCGCTCATTTTCGGTCGAGATATGCTGGCACAGTGGAGGGTGATGGAATCTACCGCTGTCAAATCTATAGAGAGAGACTCCGCCTCACTCAGTCGAAAACCATCGAGGTTATCTCGGGTGGGAAAGCGGATGATGGGTGATCTTCAACCTGTCTTACCCGAGCTTGCACGGTGGCTTCGGCTGTCAGACGAGGAGCTACTACATCAATCATTTGCTCTTATTCAAACTGTCTTGGACTGCTTTCGGAGAACAGGTGTACCACCTTCAGAAGCTGGCCTGGCAAAGTTAAACAAGCATGTGGAAGACGCTCGCAAGACACATGGGACTCTGAGGACTCGACTCGATTCCACACGTATAGCAAAACTCGAAGACGCCCTCGCAGCATTTGAGAGCGACGACGACGACGTGGAGATCGTTTCGGTGACAAACGTCGGTAGTCACGCTTCGGCTTCTGCACGCAAGGACCCCAAATCGGTACGCAAAGAGGTGCAGACAACGCTCAAGCCATTGGGTTTCCGGAAACTTCCCAAAGCCTCCCTCATAGACCAATCCAAGGTGGAAACACCTGCTTTCCCAACTTTCCAGAGGGTACAGGCAACCATTATCTCTGGTCCCAGTCATCCGCATCCTGCCCGCAATGATGTGCATAAGGTACCACAAGTGGTAGATTCATCGTCTAGTGATTCCGACTCCGATGCTGATAACGGAGGAAAAGGTTTGGCAGCCCTTGCTAAACTTCAGAGGTCCCCTAAAGTGCACAAACCTGCTGAGAGACGCCAAGTCAGAATATTTGATGTCACGAATCAGGCCAAGAACGCCACGATGGAACGGCTTCATCGAAGGGACGATGCGCGTAGGAGAGCTATGCGGCTCAAACCAGACGTATCTGGACTTCATCGTGCTTTGCTGTCATGGGATTATGATCACGATGGCCCAGATCCTCCCGCTCAAGGAATTAAATCAAAGCTACTCCATGTTCCAGACAAATTCACGGATCATCGTCAATATCTCAGTGTATTTGAGCCGCTCCTGCTGCTTGAATGCTGGGCTCAGATTGTTCAGTCAAGGGAAGAGACTCAGGCATCGTACGATTGCAGGATCTGCTCGAAGCAGTTCACGGATGATTTTGTTGACCTCGAGGCTACTATATCCGAGGCTCTTCAGAAAGACTGGCGTCTGTCAGAAACTGATGTCATTCTGCTCAGACATCCTTCCGGGAAAAAATCACTCCTTGCCAAAACCATGTCATACAAAACTACTCAGACTGGCGCACAAATGACCCTTCGATGCTTCATACCCAATGGGGTTGATCCTGGTTTGCAAATAGGCAGTGTCTGGAGCTTGAAGAAAGTATTTAGGTATGCTGTTCTTGCCACAACTGCATTCACGACGTGACTTTCCCGTAGCCTGGCTACATTGCATCGCGAATATGGTGCTTTGATGGGACTTCCTTTCTACGATGCCTTTCAGGCCATCATGCAACCTCATATGTCCGCTATGCCACACCTAGACAGCCGTGATATTGACCAAGCCATGTCCACCTACGGTGTTAACGAGCCTCAGGCAAGGGCTATTCTCAGTTCATTACGAGTTGAAGGCTTCGGGTTGATTCAGGGGTAAGTGCACTCGTCCGCTAGATAGCGTGATTACTTAGACAGCTTGAAGGCCTCCCGGAACCGGAAAAACTTCGACTATATGCGGGCTCGTCGAGGCGTACTTGTCACGACGCCCTCGAGTCACAACTTCTATACACGCTGGGCGGAACTCCACCCAAGCGGACAAAGGGCCGGTGCAGAAAATTCTGTTGTGCGCCCCAAGTAATGCGGCAATCGACGAAGTCGCCAGTCGCCTGAAGGAGGGTTACCGAGGTACTCAGAAGCGCGGGGACCCCATCAAGGTAGTCAGGATTGGGTACGATAAGGCTATCGACATCAGTGTCCGGGATATTGCGCTAGACTACATCGTCGAGCAGAAGATAAACGGCGAGAATACGCCAGAGTCCTTCAACGATGCCGGAAAACAAATAATACTACTTCGGCAGGAGATAGAATCTGTCAAACGCGCAAAACAGGACAAGTTGGAGGAGCTAGCCACAATACAAAACAACACTGCAAGGACGCTCGCTATTGACGAGGAGATCAAGAAACTTAATTCTCGCCGAATGGCCTTGACTCAACAGTTCGATCGTTTGAAGGACAAACAAAAGTCTGACAACCGAACTTTAGATGCTGTGCGAAGGCGATTACGCGTCGAGGTTTTGCAAGAGGCAGATGTGATTTGCGCTACGCTTGCAGGATCTGGCCATGAGTCGATCGAACAGTTGGAGTTCGAGATGGTTATCATTGATGAGGCCGCTCAAGCTGTCGAATTGACCTCGTTGATCCCTTTGAAGTTTCGTACTTCCAAGTGCATCATGGTTGGAGGTGAGAATTCGAGTTCTGCTGTAAGCCGTGGACTGTGACTCATTTCTGCAGACCCCCAACAACTTCCACCAACCGTCCTCTCTCAAGAGGTAACGGGTCACTTTGCATACTTAGTCTTACTTTCGTTCTGATAACCCCTTTTAGGCCTGTAAATTCAACTACAATCAGTCGCTCTTTGTTCGCTTGCAAAAACACCGCCCAGAGGCTGTCCATCTGTTAAGGTGAGCGTGATGTAGAGGCTTTCCGCACGACCCACTCAAAGTCCAACAGTATTCAATACCGCATGCATCCTGAAATCAGTCGACTTCCTAGTCATTTGTTCTACCAAGATCGTCTACTTGACGGACCCGATATGGACGTCAAAACCAAACAGCCCTGGCAATTTCATCCAAAGTTTGGTTGTTATCGCTTTTTCAACATCTCGCGTGGTCGGGAAGAAGGGACCGCCGGCCATTCAATGAAAAACGTGCTGGAAACCCAGGTGGCTGTCGCTCTTTACGCGAGGTTGCGCAAAGAATTCGTAACAGTCGATCTCGATTTCCGCGTCGGCATTGTCTCGATGTATCGTGGCCAGGTACTCGAACTTCGGCGTGCGTTCGAAAGGAGGTTTGGTGAGGATATTCGTGGAAAGATACATTTCCATACGGTCGACGGTTTTCAAGGTCAAGAAAAGGACGTCATCATCCTTTCGTGTGTGCGCGCCGGCCCAGGCGTACAGTCGGTCGGCTTCTTAGCTGGTAAGGCTCGTGGACTCTGAACAAGAGGATGACCAAATCCGCCCACTAGATGTCCGTCGAATGAACGTAGCTCTTACTCGAGCAAAGTCCTCCTTGTTCATATTGGGAAATGCTCCGACACTTGAGAGGAGTAACGCAGATTGGAAAGAGATTGTGAATAATGCCAAGTCCAGGTCACTGCTGACTGATGTAAGCCACCTGCTCACCCACGAGCTCTTGTTCACGATTTGTGTCGCATACAGGTGGACGCGTCATACTTCACAGAGCCTACCCCTATGCGGTCAGCCCGACCTGCTTCACCAACAAAGGCCAGTAAACAGCGGCTTGTTTCTCATGCTCCGGCACCAGCAGGCCTTGCCACTCCTCAGAGCTTGGCCGAATCCGTTCGTGCTAAACCGCAGTCACAGAGTCTTTCTTCAAACCCAATTGACTCCAATTCGAACCAAACAGCTGCGGGGCCAAGCAACCATTCTGCACAAAAGCACCCGCAACTCAAGAGACCACATGCTGACGAAGCATCTTCGTCGAGGAACGAGCATAAACCGAGGCAGCAGCAGCCACGTAAGCGACCCAAGAAGGACAAGGGTAACATCTTCATTCCAAAGAAGCCCAAACCATAGATGTTACACAGTTATGATTGTTTAGACCTCTCCACACACGACACAGCGCATCTACGTAGATTACCCTACAATAGTATTGATTGACCACACGGGATATAATGTATTTTTATTATAGCTATGAAACCCTTGTCGGTGGTAGTTCCCACTGTTCCGGTCCAAATTTCGGTATTGTCATCAATACGCCTGCACTATTTTTTGCAGGTTTACTGAAAGTGCATAGCGTCGGCTTTCCGAGTGTGGAAAGCCATGCCGAGTTGATGACGGTCAGTCCTGCAAGGGTTGTGAGGCAAAATCCCAGTCAAGTTTGGGATGGCGCTACACACCTTTGAGCCACGGTTTGGTTGTTCTAACGATCTCGGTGAAAACAATATGGTTCGGAGGAGAACTTTGTGAAAGGACAGACGAAGGATGTATAAATACGTCCTCTTGGACACCCATTGCTCTGTAAGGGACCCCTTTAGTAGTTGTATACTTGGCCCCAGTGGCCGACTTCTTTTGCACGAGATCCTTCCGGACGGCCACCTGGTCGATGAATGCAGCCGCCAATAACTGACGAAGGACCTTCAACTGTAAAGGGATTTGTTTAGTGTGTAGCTATCATTGATAAAAGGGACAAACTTGTGTTTCACTGGGCGGTTTGAGAGGTTGTGCAAGACCTGTATCCACGCCAGGGAATGCCGCGCTGACAATGTTGCAGATCTGGGCTCTCAACTTGTGAATTTCTTCCATGGCCTGGATGCCACGTCAGCCAAACGGAACACGAAACTAAGACCTCCAGTCCTACTTTTGGTCGAACAAAATGTTCCGAGCAGAACTGGAAACCACCCCCAGCGAACTCGTATGCACCAACGACGGAAAGTATACGAAAGATATCACTAGTTGACCTTCCCAAAGAAGCGTGGATCTAGGAACGGAGCGTTAGCACCGCGCGGTGAAGGATTTCACCGACATTACCCGTTGTGTTTCAAAAAAAGCCTTCCGGCGTGCTCTGCGAACCGCTTTTGCCTTGACTCCTTCGCTCTTGATGTACTCCAATTCATTATGGTTCTCGTCGTCGGAATTCTGGGCTTCGCCTAATCCCTCTTCATGCAAGAAGGGATCACCTACTGTCATGATAGATACGACGGTGATCACATATGGTAAACAGCCATGCTGTTGGCCGGCAACTAGCATTCGGGAGTAACGAGGCGCCAGAGGGAACAAACTCATGGACTTCCCGAGTGACGTAATCTTGCCCCCAATCGTAGTAACGGACACCTCCGAGGTTACTGACGATACAAGGGGTGTACTGCTCACCGCGCCGAGATGAGTCAATATCGTCTCAGCTTTCTTCAAAGCCTGCGTGTCGGGAGGGGTTGGGAAAGGGAAGTTCACTACCGTATCGATGCCCATGCTCTTCATCTGAAGTACTACGCCTTCTATGGGTGTACGGAGAATCTCCGGCTGCGAGAATGATTCAAAATAGTGTTCATATAGTGCGGAGGAATAGAGCCTGTAGCAATGTCCAGGGCCTGTCCGACCAGCGCGACCAGCTCTTTGCGTTGCGGAGGCTTTCGATATCCAGTTCACCTGGAAGGACTGTATAGAGTTTGTGGCATCGTATCTGCGCTGAAAGTTTCTGTGAGAAAAATGAAACCTGCGACGAGAAGTAGCTCACCTCTTTTGCTCGCCCACAGTCGACAACATATCGAATTCCAGGAATCGTTAAAGATGTTTCAGCGACGTTCGTCGAGACCACTACTAGACGGTGTCCAGGTGGTGGCGGTTCGAAAACCCGCATCTGTTTATCACTAGGCAGAAGAGAATATAGTGGAACGACGTGCATCGGAGCTAAATGATTTGTATTCAAAGCAGGTATATAAATCCGAGGTTTCAACTTACAGTCACTCTCTTCAATATCATTGGCAGCGTCTTCATCAATGCTATCCAGAGCTTCGGGATCTTCTTCGGCGAGACCGTCATCAACGTCTAAAGCCAAGTCTTGCCTTCTGACCCCCAGTTCTACATCCTCCGCCTCCAGGACAACTGTAAGGTCATTGAATCATCACTTTCAGCGAGGTGGATAACGGCATACCTTCCGCAGCAGCAACCACTTCTGGAGGGTCTGGAGGTTCGTCCGTAAAAAACGCAGACGCATTCACTAACCCCCTGTTACGGATTCGGGTCCCGATAGCCCTGCGGTTAAATTTTGCTTCCAGAGTCCTGCAGACACCCGATATCTCATTCTGACCGGTCATGAATATCAAGATGCCACCTGGGGGTAGGCGAGAATGGATCTTGGCAGTTTTTTTGATCGCTTCCTTGACATAATCCGAGGGTGTTCGGCGATTAAAGTGGATCGTCACGGGATGCTGGCGCGCAGAGACGCTGATCACCGGTGGAGGGGACAGAAAGAGGAGCTTATTCTCGGCGAAGTCGCTGACTCGGAGGGTGGCAGACATTATGATCAAGCGCAGGGGTTTTACACCGTCCTTTTTGTCCTTCCACAGCTGTTCCCGCAGCTTCAAGACACGGCTAAGGACACCGATAAGTATATCCGTATTCATGCTTCGCTCGTGAGCTTCGTCGATGATGATGACAGAGTATTTGGACAGTAAGAAATCGGTGACCAATTCGCGCAACAAAATGCCATCAGTCATAAATTTAATCGTAGTTGATGGAGATACGGTCGCATCGTAGCGGATTTGGTAGGAGACGCGTGACGATGTTAGAGACAATTCATGCGCAACACGTGTGGCCATCGAAATCGCCGCGACTCGTCGAGGTTGTGTCACCCCGATCATGCCGGGGTTATCTGGAAGGATAATAATCAATACGTTATCGCTCCGCTTAGGGCCTGCACACCTCCATTAGGGTCCCCGAATCCTGCTTCGTAGAGAAATTGAGGAACTTGCGTAGTTTTTCCACTACCGGTCTCGCCACATATAATCACAACGGGATGGAGTAAAATGGACTCCATAATAGGTTGCTCCTCTGCTGTGATAGGCAACATCAACCGGGCTTCTTCGACGATCGTAGGCCGCACGACGGAAACAATCTTGACTTTCGTCTCAAGGGAGGACGAGCTCGAAAATTGTTGTGGCTTCTTTGATAAGTGCTCTGCCAGTGAAGTGGCAGGTAATCTTAGGTCAACTCCAAGCGGACCACGGATCATGGCGTCGTGAAGTGGATGCGAAAGCTTGCGCTTTTTCAGAACGGGTTGTGCAGTAGTATTTGGTATCGGCTCCGCCTGAGTAGATGGTTCATCGACGGGGGCGACGTAACCCTTGGCTGCAGAGAGTTGCCTCACTGCCCATGCCTTGAAACTTGCATGTTTTTCAGAAGCAATGTTGGAATTCACATGATGATCTTCCGAATCACTGTCTGATGCCGAACCTGAACAATAATCGGCCTTGTCATCTTCATCTTCGGCCGCGTCATTCGCAGAATCCGAGCTATCAAATGACGAATCAGATTCGGATCCAGGACCCGGCTGCGCAGATTGTTTTGACCACCGTCGAAAGCTTGCCTAGGGAAATTAAATGAAATCACCAACTGCAAACCGTTGACAGACCAACCTTTTGACCAGTCATTTTCCTTTTAACAACGCGAGGGATCGTGAGAGTACCATCTGGATTTCGTTTGAGGGCACCGCCAAGAACGGTGGACTGCGTTGATTTCTCCGGCGCAGCCAAACTAGCAGTCACGTCGACAACCTGGACTCCGTTTCGAGTGGAAGTGTACAGTGAATCAGTGCTAGCGTCGGAATGTATCGCACCGAGCTCGGCCTCTGTGTCAGCGGTTCCTGTAACAGAAAAGTTACTGTTACGCCGTCTCCGTTTGTTGGGTTGACCATCCATGAGACGCCGAACATCCATATCTTCAGTTTTGGCCAGTCGCTCCCGATGACAGATCGCCTTTCCTGTCCCTAGTGTGGAAGAAGACTGCAGCTCCAACGTCGGTATTGACCCCTGAGTCTGACTGTATAACTGAGCGGGTGGTGTAAAGGGCACGAAAGCAACCATACGCCAATTTTTCAAAGATCAACGTTCTCTCCTCTTGTCTGAGCTTTTTGTCCTATCGAAAGATATATCAAGTCAAGAGATGTATCAAGAAGAGAGGTGTGCCTCACAATATACTTTTCTAACCTTTTCCTCCTCTTACTCGAGACCTTGCTCTCCGATTGTCCTGCAAGCTACGCCAATGGAAGACACACAAGGCCACGATATTCGCAACTTACCTCTTGGATGAGTCTCTCCTTCCTCTCCCTTTCTTTCTGTTCCCGGGATTTCGGAACAAGGATTTCTGCATTAGGATTTACTGACTCTGCTGACGCAGTAGATGCACGTCGAGGCCGTTTCCCCTTCTTGAGTGATCCCAGATATGACTGGCGTGCCTTTGCGTTATACCTCTCGCGAACTACTCGTGTCATTATGATCGGTGGTCAGTATTCGGTATAAGTGAAGCAACGAAATAATCGAAATGAATTGCGCGACTACACCCATTACATAAGCTCGGGTGACAGCCTTGGGCTGTGCTCTCAGCGCAACATATTTGAAGCGTACTAACAGGTTTACATTCACTGTCGCAGTAGCTCAAGCGGTGAGTTAAGCATAAAACCTGATAATGTATAATAACCGTGCAAAAATATGGTAGACCAAGTGAGACCATCCTCGTTCCCTTGTGCATCCAGCACACATCAGGATGAAGAAACGACAAACAAATTGAAATTGTACGAAGACGGTGTCGGATTGAAATAGAAATCTGGGGGATGAAGGTTGATGATGGTTTGACCGTTCCTTTGTAACACTGCTTTCATGAACCCGCCGGCACTGATAGGAATTGAAAGCTTTGTCACCCCGGTTGCAACATTGAACGTCTGCGATTCAGTGGATGACGTTGAAAGTGTGACATTCGCTGCAGAAGTCGCGAAAACAACCACCCAAACACTGTCCCTTGTCTGTGGTGATTGAGAATGCTCAAATTAAATTACATGACCACCGAGAAGACGGCTCACAAGCTGATAGTTTTGGGGTGGGCCGACTGCATCAGGTGCAGTAGCGAGAGCCGGGTGGGGACGAGACCACATAACAATCTGGTCCTTTGTGATGGGTGGGTACGTTCCCGTCTTAAATGCGGTAGCGTAATATGATGTCATACTCAGCCATCCTTGAGGGCGTAGGTCAGCACTGACACTTAGATTAGACAACCTGACAAACTCACCGGTATGATTAAATCCGTTCACCCATGCCTGGCTATTTGGTTGCGCACCTTCAATGGGACCAATGTAATGAGATTCCCCAAAATCATTCCAAGTGGGGATCTCAGCCATATCGACTTGGTCGCGGATTCCGACCAGAGATTCCCAGCGCTTCGCATATAGATGGTCGTCACTCAAGTATATCCACTAGAAATGAACTAGGGTTGGAACTGATCTGTCGCTGGTGGTAGACAACTCACGTTCTTATTGTAGGTCTGTGGGCTATAGTGTGTGAAAAAATGAGGGGACACAGCGGCCATGTAAGATGCATTCATAGGTTTCAAGGCATCGATATACTGTTCGTCGCTGTCCGTAGCCCCGATATAAGTTGCAAGCGATGCAAGGGCAGTAGGTTCATAGCTGGAAACAGAACTTGCTGTGAGTTGTGTGGGCCATCCAGAGTTCCACTAGTGTGTGTCAGAGTAATGGACAGCGCGACAGTGCATCATTCTCACATTGAACATTCCATTGACGACCTTGCTGAAACTTTGGAATTCAGACGGGGGAATGAAAAAGGCCGGAACAAAGTAGACACTATTTTTGCTCGACAACGGCTGCAAAAACTGCGTTAACCATCCCGATTGAACTGACTGTTGACCAAACTGGCAAGACTCTCCGGCGAAAGTCGAAGCAAAGATAGCATTCTGGTACATGAGCTGATTGGGATGGGTGGCGTATGTGGTGATATAATTTCGGAGCGTAGCAGCGTCGTTGGCATTGTTGCAAGGGAGAGAACTGGTGATAAATGTGAACATAGCACCATAGCAAACAACGGGGGACGCACCTCATGTCGAACGACAAGAAGAGCTTGAAGCCTGTGCCGGATTGCAGTGCGGCCTGGTACCTGATTTGAGGGTGAGCCTGAGTTGAGAATGTATCATGCCGCACTTACGCATTTGCGACCTGTTGGGGTTGCCAGGAATCGCCTCCTACGTTGAGTGCGAAACCGTCGATTCCAGACTGGTGGGCAAGGTTGATATCGGATAACCAGTTTTGCAGAGTGTACGGATAAGCGTTTCCGACCATGAAGTGCGCTACGACGTATTTAGGACGGTCCCTCTTCGAGAGGGACATGGCGCGACCAGAGCGAGGGACCGGGCCGGATAGAGAGAGATCAGCAACAAATAATAACAAAGATAAAAGTATAAAGAGGGTTAGCATAGCGAAGGAGTGGCGGGCGAAATGAGCGACGGTAGACTGTGCGCGTCAGGTAGTAAACGGGAAGGATTTTGTAGCTTACCAGGTACAATGCCTGTCTCATTGTCTTATACTCCCCTCGTCACTTGGAGACGAAATGTCATTGACATGAATGATCGGGCATTCATTAATGTCACGTGACATGAAACGAGGGCTATTGTATCTCAGTTCCGCATCAAGCAAAGGATAGAATTCATTGCTATGACCCAACATGTTCTTGTGGACCTGCATAAATCTAACCCCCGGAAACACCTCTTTAAGCCTTTGACTCCGCTGCAGGCTCACTTCATGATCGCTTGGTTACTTCATCCACCAATGCAAAAGCTAGAAGTACTTACAGCGCAGTGGTGCCTTGGGCCCTTTCCTCGCCGGTCGCCTGGGCAGTCACGTCAACGTCGACAGGTGGAGACAGAATTGTGGTTGGCTCAGACTCGCGTACTGGCATGGCGTCCGTTGCTGACTCCGTCTCAATAGCCGAATTCTCTTCGACGGTTTTCGTCTCCGCCTTCGCTACCACTTCTTGCAATTCTTGGGCGTCTTTCGGAGAGTCGACCACCTGGTGAAATAAGAAGAATGTGAGACGAATACAACACCATAACTTACAAACGCCATTTCCATCGATTCCTTGACGGCCTGGCCATGAACCTCAGTGCCCTCATCGTCGACAATGGGGATGATATTTTCTTGGCGATGAGATTCGACATGTTGCTACGGAATCGATTCGTGTTGCCACAAAGTAAATAGGAATGAACGGATGTAACGTACAGCATGCTTGTCCGAGTCGTCCTACAAATGAAGGTCAGATTGTCACGCAAGTCAAATCGAGTTACCACGTACAGGGTGGCTTTTGTGCCCATGGGCCGCGTGTGCATGATGGTCTTTGCGTGCCGACGGAGACACAAGGTACAGGAACTGTATGACAGCGGGTCTGGAGAACGAGTGTGGGCATTCATTGTATATACTTACCAGAGGACCGAACACCAGGGCAGACCCAATCTGCGGAGGAATACGTCAAGCAATCTCACAGAGTGAATATTGGTGAGAAGACACACTATCCACGGTGTGTCGCTCGATGTCCTGTGACTGGTATGCAACTCCGAGCTCATCATGCGCTGGGTGAGCACGGCACGGGGTGAACGAGCCACCACGATTGAATTAATGCGCGTAGACAAACGCAAAGGGA